>CAEGAD010039198.1:0-34282 GCA_903067055.1 Poeciliopsis paucimaculata | reverse complement strand
TCTAAGATCGCTGTAAATACTTTGTGTTGGGCAGGTCTCCAGCTCCACCTAGTTTATCTTGACTAAAAAAAAAAAAAAAAAAGCAAAAAACCCCCCCCCCCCCCCAAAACAATTAGCCTCCGTGTGTTTTCCGTGCGAGCCTAATCAGCGAGAAATATTTTTCTGCAACATTTGGCTGGAGGAGTTAATTCAACAAACAACCTTCCGACTGCAGTTTCCTCCGCCAGAGACAGAGAGAGAGAGAGAGAGAAAAGAAGCGGATAAAAGAGACAATGCCGTCTCTACGCCGACATCCCAAAAGTACGTCGAGAAACCATGTTCAAAAGAGCGTAAAAATGTTCATAAAACAAAAAGAAAGGGAGAGCAAAGGAGCAACTCTCCCCCCTCCCCCTTAGCCCTAAAACGGTCTCCGCTTAAAAAAAATAAAAAATAATAATAAAATAAATAATAAAAACGCCTCGTCTCACTCCTCCATCGCTAAATTTGTCCGAAAAATGAAATACATCCCGGCGAAAAGTCTCGAAATCTGGCGCCGGCCTACGTTTCAGCGAAGATTTCGGTCATTATTAGAGCCTCGGTTCCTGTTGGTTTCCATTTGAATTCATGGATTCCTTTCTTTAATGGCGGCCACAGGGACAACTCTGCCTTCCACAGCCTATTGGCTCGTTCGTGGTCAGAGCTTCCGTCAAGCTAGCAGCGCGTCCGCCGAGACACCGCGCGCACGGAACGACGTTTCCTCCAAAATAAAAGCCAGTTTTGCGGTTTCATTAGAAACATTCGGTGGACAATTTTGACATAAAGCTTTTAATACATAAAAGAGAAGTCCCGATCTGCTACTCTCTTATATTTAATATGTATTTTGTCCCTTTAGCTTAGCAGAACGTCTTCCATTATTTCCTCATAAAGCACTGAATCTATGTCAACATATATTCTTCACACTTTTCTGTTCTTTTCTCTGTGTTGGGACCTTCAGTTCAGTCATAAAATACTATTATTATCATCATCATCATCATTAGAATTATTATTATTGTTGGTAGTTGTAGTAGTACAGGTGCACCAGCAGAAGAAGGTAAGCGAAAGCATGCAGTCACTAAAAACTATGGCAGACTTCACTTTATAAACGTACAGTTATTAAAAATAAATTTAGTTGCAACCCAGTAGCTTAATTTAAATCGAAGTGAATGAATGAAAAATAATAATTATTAGGATTATTACTGCTATTATGGTTACTGTTATTGTAACCCTTTCCTTTTGGTCATAACAGCTGTATTGTTGCTAATATAGCCATTTGCAGTTTAAGTTAATTCAATTACATACTTAACTTGGTGAAATTATTATTATTATTATTATTATTAGAGTGCCTGATCATCATCATCATTATTATTATTATTATTATTAACATAATAATTGTTATGATAATTATTATATAACAATAATTGCTATAATAATAATTATGATTAACAATAATGATGTGTTCGTATTAATAATAATAATAATAATAATAATAATAATAATAATAATAATAATAATAATAGAAATCTGTTTTGTTCATCTCATGTGTACAAAAAGACAATTAAGGCTTAGGTTAAATAAACCCGTTAAATACAGTTTGTCTTATTTTGACAGCTCAGATCCAGACTTTCTTGGGTTAGTACTGCTGCCTTGACTTTGTCGCGGTCATGAGGGCTGTAATAACACAAGACTGATAGGTATTGCCGCTGGGCCAGCGCAAGTGGCGCTACTGAGCAACAGATTTTTTTTTTTTTCTTTCCCCAGCCATGATCAAATCCTATACAGTAAACTTGCTCACTTACACAGTGCACCACCTAGCGCATGCCATGTTTCACTTACATTTAAAATGTTCACAGGTTGTGCATTCATGCGCCCTTTGTTACACTTTTACTGTAATAAAATAGATCCATTCATCCGTGAGGTGTCTGAACACGGTGAAGAATAGAGTAAATGTTAAGTTTCCTAGAATTACAACAGGGAAACAAGCCAGTGTTAGAGATAATGAGTTGGGTTAGAGGGGGGATATGCTCAACGTAGGAGATGCCCATATTAGCAACAGTACAAGACAGATGAGCGCCGGTGCAGAGTGTTTTAAAGCATGAATAATACAACATACCAATTGTGGACTAAATATTATACTTTACACTGACTTTGATGCGTTCTTGGATTTAAAGCCTCATGTGTTGTATTTAAAGAGGAGCATAGTACTGAATCACATCAAAGTACGTTTTGTTCATAATTGATTTAAATTTGATTATGTTCCAAAAAAGAGAAGGTGCGTCGTCACCAGTCATTTCATCAAGTTCACATTGATTGTTTTGCTACTAAAATGTTTCTCTCTCCCTGAGAGCAACAGCAGCACAACCAGCATGTTGATTATTTATGAAATCTCAGGCCTGCTGGTTGCTGTTTTTGAGTGCCAGATCAGACCTCCTCAGTTCCTGACAGGTACCTCTTTTTGTTCTGGCGGAAAATCAGATTTTTTTTATTATTATTATAATTTTTTTTTTTTTTTTTTTTTTTTTTACAATGGCGCCAGCATGAGTAAACATTGGCCTTACAATTTCGGATTGTGCAGTTTAAACAGTGGCTACCTCTGCAAATCACAAAACACCGCCTTCAGGATATGAAGCATCTGCGGGTTCAACATGCTGCTTCTTTTATTTATTTGTCTGGGTTTACTCAATGTGGGACACCTGAGAGGGAAAGGCAGCCGCAAACGTGAAGTGAAGAGTGCAACGGTTTGCTGCGATAAGAAAACAATATTTTCACAGAATTTTTTCTGTTTTCGTTTTTGGTGTCACAGTGAAATAGACAATACTGAGAGATCTGGAGACTTGTAGCGACTTGAGCTGGAGTTTCACAAGTTAAATTCAATCAGTGTTGATGGCAGTTCTCATTTGGATTCTGGTCTGGACTTTGAAATGAAAACTGATTTAGATGCAGGAAAGTTGGCTTTTTGGTAAAAGTCCCTGGATAGTTGTGTTTCTACTTATCGTAATGTTGTGCTCAACCTTTTCCATTGTGAGAAAACCTTGATTAAAAGTAAAACGTCTCCATCTGCATCAACCGTCTGTGTTGGACAAAACTTGTGCCATTCTTGGATGTCATTCCAGGAGATATTCATTTTTATAAAGATCTGGCTACATGTGCACAAAGTCTGCCTCATCTACCTCAGCTATGAATCTCTGCAGCTCCTCCAAAGTCACCATGGGCCTCTGTTGACATGTCTTGGTAGGGGTGCCCTTGTACTCCTCTGTTTCCAATTTCAGATGAGGCTCTATGGGAAGTTCAAAGCTTAGAATATAATTTATAATCAAATCCGGTTAGAACTTCTCCAAACCTTTCTCCCTGACCTGACCGCTGCGTTCCTTCGTCTTCATGATGCCGTTTGATCACTGATGTTCTCTAGCAAACCTCTTCACAGAACAGCCGGACTATCCTGAGATTACTGAGATTCAATCGCGCACACATTAACTCATATTGACCAAAAGAGGCTGAATACATAGACATGCCACACTTGTCACATTTTAATTTGTAAAAAAAAAAAAAAAAAAAGAGAAAGAAGAAAATTCAAAACAAATGCTCTGACTTTCTAAATAGAAACCATTGAATGGTGTGGTCATTACATCAAAACAGGTGAAAAAACAACAACTCCAAAAGATTTGTAAGACATTACACCAAGCCAAATCCTGACTGCGTCCTACTGTACTGTACCTACTGCTGTGAGAACCGTCGGCTCATTACACAACGATTCTATTCCAGTTTCACAGAACGGAGTCAGCAGATACAAATGTTTGGACCCCAGCACACTTAGATCAGCCTGGAGCAGACAAGAATTTCAGTTCACACACACACACGCACGCACCCGCACACACACGCACACACACACACGCACGCACGCACACACACTCTGGCCAACACAGTTCAAGTCTTGGTCAAACATTTTGCTGAGGAGTGAGCTCTGCTAATAACAGGGGTCTGACAGTTGATCTCTACAGTTCAGCCATCACAGCTTTCCTTTATTTATTTATTTATTTTACCAATTACTCAGTTTGTAGCCTTCATAGTGTGAGTACAATGGGTTTATTAAAATAGAATAATTTATAAGTAGCTTCAGCAAGGGCTTGCTCCTAATTAAAATATGGTGCAAGCTGTCTTTAGACATAATTTCTCTATAGAAGTACATGACAGCCTGCTGGCTGGGTCTCATGAAGGAGTAATTATGGTCCTATAAATTCAACTTCTGCTAAGCGCTTTCCCCCAAACCAAAATCACGTCCGCTTTCACAACGTCAGCCCAACATGCCACTGTCGTGCCCTCACGGTATTTGTAGTTTTGCATAGCAGCACATGAACGAGTGCAGACTTCTTTCAACAGGTCCTTTCCTCCAGAGGGGTGAACAGGTGAAATTTGCGAGATTTTCTGCGAGAACTTGGGGCAACCAGGTCGTGAAGGAGGTGATGATGGCATATCCCAAGGCCGAGAAACAGCTGTGTAATCGCCTGGAGCTGTAATCGCCTGAGGGAAAACAGGTGAGGAAGACCGTCTTGGTGCAGGATCCACCAGGAAGATGCTTCGCCGTCGCCTGCACAGATTTATTTATCCTCAAATGCTCAGTTCCGTGGAGACCCGGCATCTTCTGTTTGAGCCAGGCGCGGTGGGATTTTAATCTTGCACGTCAAACACAGAAAAACAGGTCTGATCTGAACGATACAATCTGGCACTGATGCGATAATTGGCCCCACCAATGAAATGCGTGACAAAGAGATTGTGTTGTGCCGTCTCAAAAGGCTCAGCTCTGAGCGTTTCATCTGATCCTGAAGGACCGAGAAGCGTTTTAAACCTTAAATCTCCTCAAGGGGTGATAATCTCACACTCACTTTTTCCCTTCTCCTTGATATGAAGAGACAATCGAACACGATACCATCTGAAAGACAGAACAAAAGCCCACATCTAGAGGTGCGGCAGATATCACTGTGCACTGAGCGACGTGGACACTGGACGGCTGTCATAGCCGTCGACGGGTTTCCCACGGTTGTCTGCCGGTTCGCCTTATCTGAAAACCCACAGAGCAACTCTGTCGTTTCAACTGGAGAAGATTGAAGAATCAAAAGTCGGGAGATAGTTTGGGGCTGCCTCGCTGCTCTTTTGACATTTGATTGGACACGCTTTGCAGCCCCCGCCGGCCCGCTGCCAGAGCATTTGTGAAGACAGTGGGGTTTGCCTCGCTTCTTGTGTGACTAAAGCCGGCGCGGGAATAATAATTTGGAATTCCACAAGAGGCTGCGTGTGTTTCGGATTAGACGGGCAGAAATCCGAGACGCAAACTTTTGAAGACTTCGTCTTTAAAAGCGATAAAACGGTCGAGGAATAAGAGCGGGTGTAAAAACGGATCTCTTTCGGAGAAGGTTTTCTCTTAAGTTAATGAAGCCGAACGCCCAAACAGAAGAGGCCCTTTAGCTCCACACTGCTGAAGCCTCCAGCAATTAGAAGGATGATTCAAAGGAGCAGAGGTCAACGGCGTAACGTGTGTTTACTGAGGATAAGTGCTAATATCCCACTGTTCATCTGTGCAAAGAAGGCGATAGTTATAAAGAGGGTTAACAACTGTGCCATGTTCTTATGAAGTAGCCCTCCTCCTAATTCACACACACACTTTACTTTCCTGCTCTCTTTCTGCTCTGATAATGCAAAGAAATATGGACACACGGCATATTTTGAGCATTTATGTCAAAGCTCCCGCCTAAATCTGAAACGGTTGGATTCAATTGAAGTCAATCGTGTTTTGAGAACTGGAGGGAATCGACGTGAAATACATTATTTTTATGTTCTGCTCTTTATTGCCGGAGGTTTCATCACCATCTTGAATTAACACCTCATTCTCACTCCTCTAGAGCCTCGGATGTGTTTATGCACAAATCTGGACGAGTGTGCATTACGGGAGTTCGCAAAACCAGCTTGCATGTGTTTTGTGGACTTGGAGAAGGTGTGTGGGTATTTCTCGCAGAAGTTTTTACTGTTTAAAGATAGTAAACAGTAAGACTCGCCATAAGAGGAAAGTACGGAAGAGAATTAGGGCAACACACACACAAAAAAAAATTCTGACTTTAATTTCAGAATTCTGAGACTTCTTAAAAAAAATTTCAGTGGTCCTAATAATCGCCTTTTGTAGTAAAGGCTTATATTTCAAACAGCTTATATGTTCTCAAATTTCTGTGACATGACATAGAAATTTGTCATGTTTACTGTGATTTAAACGTTGTGCGAATGGACATTAACATGTTGAAATGAACAGATTCACCTACAAGAGCAAAAGTGACTTGTTTTATTTCATTCACTGGCCCCGTCAGCCATCAGCTCTTCTTAGGAAAAGATGAGCGCTTGAATAGGAATTGCTGAAGATAATGTGTAAATTTCACTCCATTTTTATTCACCCCGAAAAGTTAAAATGATTGATATGTAAGACTTCAGGCTAAAAGTTCAAATATAAAAAAAAACATAACATAGAGTGTACGTTCTTTGAAATCCAAAATAAGACAGATAGCACCTACATATAGTATCTCTGAACAAAGCTTAATAGTAAACATCAGAATGTGTACTTGCATTAGATAACCTAAACAAATGAAGTGTTATTCAGCTAGAAGAATATGTAGCATGGACACACACACACGCACGCACACACGCGCACACACCTTTACAAGATGCGATCACATTCGTAAATATTTGCAGCTGTGTCCTTGCATTAACAAATGTGTTTTCATTCTATGGTCTAAAATTTGGGTGTTCATGGGGGGATTTATTAGGTGGCACCTACCCAGCCCCTCCAGGCCCTGCCGCTGTTCAGACGTTCGTCTCGTGCAATTTATTGGCTTCACCTGGACGTCACATGTACCTTGGGAGTTTGAAGTGGGTGATCAACACCTAGGCATGTTGTTTTCCTTTATGTTTCACATGAGTACAACTCGCAATCTTTAAACTTTCGCAAGAAATTTTTCTCTACGGTCATCTAAGCTCACCCTGAAAAAAAGTCCAGCAGATAATTTGTGTATCTGTTGCATGGTCCTCAAGTGGAAAAATCTCACCTTGGAAAAATCGACTTTTTTGAGCATTACACCGTTTTATAATAGAGGAGCGATATTATGATGACTTCCTGAAGGCGAACTTTCAGAAAGAGCAGGACCTTCTAAGGTCCAATTTAATGGAGTGAAATTACCAAGTCAAATTTCTTTTAAGTCATGTTTGATATACAAACTGTTTTTATAACAACTGAAGATAAAATAGTTACTTGATTGTGCTACAATCTGGCACTATGAGCCTGGAAAATACGTAACGCTACCACAGGAGATTAAAAGATTTCTCAAACATGCAAGAAAGAATCAAGGCCACACTCCAGCTATGTTTTTGATAGCATTATAACATAATGTACGGCTAAAAAAAAATTGTTGATTTGACATATCAGTGCTCCCTTACAGTGCCACCTGCTCAAATCGGTATACTACAGCGTGAATGTGTTCTGCAGTTGAACAGAGCTGCAGGCCTAAAGGCCTGCAGGCTGCTGTCCATCTGCAGCGATGTCTGGCTCAGGTCAGTTCCACGTTCCCTCTCTAGGTAGAGCCGAGGGGTGGTTGTTTGGGTGCCGGCCCTGCGCACACAGGAACATTCCAGGCCTCACAAATAAAGCCGTGGCTGTTCCTTTGTTGCAGTGCTGACTAGACAAGTGCCTTTCTGCAGGGCCGATGAAGTCCCGCATCCCCCGCTGGCAAACGGTCTGACACACTTTTTAACCGCCGCAGTCTTTTTCTTTTCCCCACAGGCCGTTGTTATTAGGCGGGTTTGTTATTCCCGCCTTTTCGGATTCCTCCGCTCTCCTTATCCACTTCCACTATCTATCCTCTATCCATCCTCCTTCCGGCTTCTCATGTCTCCCGGTCATTTTCCGCACATGTTGTAAGCAGATGGAGAAAAAAGGTGTCTATATGGAATATATTTTCCCCTTCTTAAGCAGCCTTCCATCCTGCAGAACCCCAGCATGGGACTAATAAATTCAACATGAATTGAAAGCTAATGAAATGTGCCCCCTCCACCTCTCCATCTCTCCCTGCTTACAGCCAGACACTTGGAAGAAGGCTGAACACACAACTCCTTGAGCACAGAGAGAGAGAGATGGAGAGAATGAGATCATTGTCAGATTAAAAGCAGCAGTCGACAAAACTACAAAACTGGCCCGCTGTCAGCAGGCTGACCTGGGCGACTGGCCACAACACGTTCAGCATTCCTCTGTGACATGGCGCTTTGTCATTTTTCCTCAGAGGGACACCGAGGGACGGGCCACATCAAAGCAATCATCCGGGACTTCTGGTTGGGGAAATAAATAAGAAAACGGAATAAAAAGACACTTTGAAGGAGCACACATGAAAGCAGCTGGGTCCAATGCCGAGTCTGTTGTTGTGGCAAAAAGCAGCCTTGAATTCTGATTGTTATCAAGGAGCATGCCATAAAAACAAACATACGCTCCACAGGACGTCTGTGCAGGTTTGCATACACTGCAGTTTTAGCACTGTCCATATGGACCGCCACAGTAAGTTCAGAGACAGAGGAGAAGGAGGAGGATGAGAGAGAGAGAGAGCGAAAAGAGGAACAACTGAAGACAGACACACAGTCACTCAGATCCTGAAAGTTCAACTCAAGGACGAGATCAGAGGCACGGCGTTGTCTGCAGGGCAGTTCATGCAGTGGAAGTTTCTCTCAGCAGAAACAGTCATGTTTCAAAGTCGATCAGTTCCTAATTGATTAATTGGATGCTGAATGTGGGATGGAGTAGACATGTCAAAGTCCGCGTAATTCTCTCTACTCCTCAGCAGTTTGAATGACGAGATCGGTTTACCTTTGAATCATCTCCTTGCTGATTCTATTTAAATCCTCTTTCAACCTACAGTTGAAATCAAACATTTTCGTCATTTCTGTTTGCTAAATGCCAGAAGTCTGAAGTGAAAAATCCTTTAAGATTTTATCATCCAATCAATCAATAAACTCAAATCTGACCTGCCTGCTGTGTCCCTTGGTTCATTGTGATGCTGTTTGCCAACTGGTGATCTCTCAAAAAAATTATTATTATTATTATTATTATTATTATATTACATGCAGCTAAACTCTATTTACTAATTAGTTGACTTCTGGAAGCAGTTGATTATACTGGATTTTTATGGGGATATCAGTGCGTTACACTCTTACCCTCTTCAAATATTTACTTCAAAATTATGTTTCTTATTTTGGTTCCATTTCAGAGTTAAGTGTTACTTTGCATTGATCAATCAAAAATAATTCCAGATAAATTATATTGAAATGCGACTATGAATTAAAAATGCCAGAGGTGAGGACTTTTGCAACGCACTGTACACTGCAAAAACAAAAACTCTTGCAGAGTATCCTTTGTCTAGTTTGTAGTGCAGATATCTCAAGTAAGATATAAGAGAAGTTGAAATAAGACAAGTGCAGCAAAACTAACTTACAAGTAACTTTTCAGCCAAATCAACTATCCCAGGCTGGAGAAAGTTGAACACTTTGGCATTAATTTTTACTCACTTGTTGCAGTGAGTTTATAAAGCTAGTGTTGGGACTGTATAAGTTCCCATTCAAATTCTACTTTTCTGACTCATTGAGTTCATTTTCTGAACCTCCGTCATTTATATATATATATTTTTTGCTTATCCAGGATCTTTCGTGTTTTTGTTTTTCCATTTACTTTAGTTTCAATGAATAAAAATGAGCAAACTCAATCCTTACTGCCAGAACAAATTTCTGAACGTCGCATTAACTGCCAGGTAGGGTGGTGACTCATTTCAACATTATCTCTATTAATAAATATGTTTTACTCTCCTGGATTTGTTTGAATAAAGCAAGAAAACAGTTCAGCAGCAGCCCATTCATTCATGCGTTCACAAATTCGCTACCCAGAATCCAACTCCGTACACTCTTCTATATTTTATGTTTGTCAATATTCATGAACAGGTTTTATTTGGACATTTCAGTCAGTGCTCGATAAATATAACAAGTGCAGCATCCAAGGTCTCAGTAAACATTCTCCTGTCAATAAATACTATTGACAGATACAATGTCTCCCTCTGTTCAGTGATCAGTTTGTATGTGTTATTACCTTTGCTCAGAATAAAAAAAGGTAAACACAATGTAATAACGATTAATGCAGTTCCCATGTCATTACCGGCTCAATACAAAGGCGCGCAGGTTCTCACCCAGATGTATTTTGTTGAAGCTGCTCCTTCGTCAGACCGATTCAGTGTGTTGTGTGTTTGTGCGCGCGCGCCAGCGTGTACAAGAAAATGTGTGCACATGTGTTTGGAGCCATTATTCACAGTGTAATATGCCAAATATCCTCTCTCAACATTCCAAACTCACATTGCAACATGAACATTTGCCCAGCATAATGCATTATGGATGATTGCGTCTGTGTTACATTTACACTGTAGAGTGTCTACTTGTGAGAGGCAATGCAATTAATACGCCGTCGTGAAAAGGTTCTCGCCCCACACCAGATTTTGCCTGATTTTGCTTCTTCTTTTTTTTTTTCCTTTTTGGTGACAATTGGATGTTTTGGCTCAACATTAATTTCAGGGTAAGCAAAAAAGGTGTTTTAAAATAAGGATTTTATTTAAAGGAAGGGAAAATGCTGCTGAAACTAACCTGTTCCTTTATGAAACATAATTTCCCCCTAAAACTTAATAACTGCTTGTGGCACCACCGGCAGCAATGGCTGCCATTAATGAGTGTTTTCCATCTCCGTGGAAGAACACAGTTAAGCCTTTTTCTGCCAGGGAGCAGAAATATGGTTTAGGTTGTTCCATATCAACAATCACATTTTGCTGCAAAATAATGGCAATTAGTTGAATTGTTTAATTTGGCCACATTTCTAATTCCTTATATCTAAATTGATCAGATATATACAGTTGCCTTTTTAACCACAGATTCTCTGAGGGGATGTATTTTAAAGGCACATTCAGTTTTGTTTTTTTTTAGTCTCTTGATATCCCCACCCACTCCACACACAGAGGTTCTCACACACGTGAAAAGTGAACACCGCTCACTCTGGCCTTTTCTCTGTGATTCATGACAGTGTGTGACCCAATGAGTCACATCTGGCTCCAGAACAGCACGAATTAAAGGAAGGAATCGGTAAACTTCTGTGTTATTCTGTGGCTTTTCAACCCTGACATCTACATCATGGATCGCCAACCTCTCTGCATTCAGTGGACCATAGAGTTCTGCAAAAAGGAAGAAAATAGAGCCATTTTTGCAATTCCGGGGTTTATTTTGGGATTTTGTTTGTGTGCCATCATCCGGCATGTTTTCACCGAAGCAGCCCACAAACTGAAGACGCTTCCCTATCTGGTGATGTGAATAAAAGTGAATGCAAATCAGCTCTGTGCAAAAATGTGTTTGTTCACGCTTTGGCTGAAAATGCAACAGTGTTCTTCTTGAATAAATCGTTCCGTTGAAAAAAAATACGTTTTTTTTTTGTTTTTTGTACAGATCAGATGCATGCCACTTAATTCAGTTGCCAAATCATTCAACAGAGACTACTCCTGATTTACAATGCAGAAGGCTGATTTTGCTGGGAAACTACTGCCATCAGTAAAATACTGTTCATCCTGTGGCAAAAATATGTAAAGACTCTTAAAGTTGGAATAAAAAAAACTGGAAGTGAACACTATGTAGGAAGTCTGAAATGATCAAGATTATTCATAATAGCGAGTGTTTGACTGGTTGATCAAAATATTTTTACACAGTTCATTCTTATCGTGTTTGTACGCTACCACTTCTGGGTGTGGTGGTATTGAAATGTAAGTGATCATTTCTTTAAATATGCACAATTTATATTCTGTTTAAAACCGAATAAGTATTTATTAGTAGAAACATGAAATAAGTGCAAGGAGAAGGATGCAAACCTTTACTACGACATCAGATTGTAGCAGGATAACCTTTTATGCTGCAGATAATGATTGTGAGATTGCCAAGCAATATCTAAATGTGATGCTTAATTGGTAATTAGCCAGTTTAGAACTCAAGGAGGAATGGAGCTGCGGCTGTTGAGTCGGAAGGAGCAGGAGCTTCTTAAAGAGACGGACACCCAATTTCACAGAGTTAAATTTCGAAGTCAAATTTCTTTTAAGTCATGTTTGATATAGATATATGGCATATTTATAACGACTGAAGGTAACATCGTTTCTTGATTATGCTATAAAATGAGACTTGCGTGCCTGGAAAATGTATATTAGTGCCCTTTTACATCCATTCTTGAATGGACAGGTTGAGTTTTTGGTGTGCAGGAAGGTTATCATATTGACACTGAAATCCTGAGTGCAACAGATATTCCCACTAAAATGAGCAAATTTGACAAGTTTGAGTACTCAGTCGAGTGTGGCGAATAAATCCTAGAGGTTTGCACATTTTGCAGATGAGCAAGAATAAATTTACAAGCGGGACTTCAGAGCTGTAGACCTTGCCTAAATATAGAGATAGATGAAGGGGTTTTAGAGGATTAGAGAGCGCACTAAATTATTTATGCTTCTGGATCTTCACCAAACCTTTTTAGGGCAGGTGGACATTACTCCTAATTGTTAGATTCCATTGAAACTAATATTTGAGAAGGAAAGAGTCACTTTTCAGCAAAGACAATCCAAGTTGCTCTTGGGACAAAGCAAAGCGTTTTGTCTTTTCTTTTCTTTTTTTTTTTTTTTTTTTTTACAAAGTTCTCAAATTCAGTAAAGGAAATGAATACAGCTGTCATAAACTACAACTCTTAACACAATTAAAGAAGAAAATTGCCCAAATGATCTGTAGTTTTGTACACTTTTAATTATTGAATATTCTTGAGTCTTTTGGCTGTCTACTGATGAAAAATTGATGAATTTATAAATATGGGAGCAGGTTCTGAGATGAACTCTAATGTGGGAACTGCTTTTCACTTACAGCAGATAAATCAGCATTCTTGAAAAGACCACTGTGTGATGCACTCTCTCTTAAGACCCCCACAAAAAACACACACACACACACATGCGCGCACCCGCGCACACACACAAGCCCACACACACGCACACACACGCACGCACACACACAGCTATCACTGCTGCTGTTGCTCCTGTGGTGTGTCATTCAGAATGTTTGACTGGCGACACTGTTCCTGTGATGAAGAGGGAAAAGAGAGAGGATAAGGAGGGTTCAAGAAAAGATTAGCAATATGCATGTAGCAAGGAACGGCAGTTTATCATAATGCTCTACTGTTGTTAAAGAAAACTTTTTAAAAATCGCTGGATTTCTTCTTTTTTTTTAATGCACAATGTTAAATGTAATGTGGCGTCCCTAATAAATTATTAAAAGTAGCATAAAATCAATGTTAGGATGAACTTTTAATGTGATTTGAGTGTTTTGTAAAAGCACTATAAGGCTTTCTGCTGTCTCGCTCTGGAATACAAATAAACACTGGGAGAGACCAAGACTGAATCGGATACTAAACAGCAACACCTCATTTATTCCTTTGCATTTAATACGGGTTGTCCCAATCCGATATTTACGTCAGAAATTGTTCCGATATCAGCCAAACAACAAGTATCGGATTATATCTGCCTGCATCTGAAAGCTCAGATAGATGCACTCAATCAGAGATAAAGTGCTCCGGTATTTAGTCTGCTCCAGCATTTCTATCCAGCGGCACTTGTATCCCCCATGCAGATCTCTTGATTAATAACAAATGGGTCAGCTGTTGTCATACCAATTGTAGTTGCATATTGTTCTTTGAGTAATCTCTCTTGATCGAGCATTTTCTAACATCCTACACTTCAAAATAAGTAATAAAAGTATGTATGACTTGTGTTCTCACGGTGATATTGGTTGTTGGGGAGCGTGGTGAAGAAGAAAGAAGAAAGCGAGCTAAGTTGCAGCAAGGGGCAGTTAGACATGAAAGCAAACCTCAAACCACTTAAGATGTTTATAGAAAAGCTTTAAAAAGTAGACTACAACTAGGGTTGCATCTACAAGATGTGTAACTGACGGATCAAAAGAGGCTTTTTTCTAAATCCAGACTCATTACATACAACTAAAGAGAAGTAAGGGAAAGTAATTAATCTGTTACTACTTGTAAACTTGGGTAGTCAGAAGATTTTGAGGAGCAATTGTCCAATGCCATGAGAAAGTACATGCTGAAATATTAAACTCCCCCTGGCCCAGTTCTGGTCCGATGTCGAAAGAAAACATTTTATTGATGCCTTCCCTTCGTTTTTTTCTCTCAGTAACATGACAAATAAAATGAGCCTTTTTGTCAATTACCATTATTTCCTCCTCTGAAGACCTTGTGAACTCATAATAGTCATTCATCTCTGCCATAATCGCTGTGTTTAATACGTTCGGCTTGGTGTTTTTTGTGGACCGTGAAAGGTCTTTGCCAAACCGTGAAAGGTCTCTGTCAAAAAGACAAAAACCACTTGACAGTTCGACTTTGGTGCCACCACACTGGGCCCTTTCATCAATGTAATATTTAAATTCGCTTGGGATTTTTTCAGTTGCTGTTGTTACTGTTTTCAACATGCGTCCTAAATAATGGAACGTTTTAGCCTTGGCTGACAATACGACCTTTTTGGGTTGATTGAATATGACCAGGCATAAGGTGTGAATCATGACAGAAATGACTTCCCTCGACAGCCAGGCCCGGCCAGACTCTGCCTTAAAGCCAGGGCAATGAGCTCTGCTTCCTGTTAAAGGAGTCCGTTGAAGTGGTCTAGGTGTCTAATGAGGTTGCCTCCTGGGCATGTCCCACTGGGAGCAGACCAGGGGGCAAAACCAGAATACACTGGTGTTAGTGTATGTTCCCTCTGGCCAAGCAATGCCTTGAGATTTCCTATAAGCTGGAGAGGGCTACTGGTTAGGGGAACGCGTGGACTACCCAGAGGATACCTGGATTTCACTGGGTTTCTATCCTGATTAGATCAAGATACATATGTAGGACCCTCATCCACAGCCAGAGTTATTGATATGGATGTGATTGATTTCAACCCTCGACAGTCATCGCAGAGGTGAGCCCGAGAATTCAACCAGCAACTGTTTTACCCCAACTACATCTCTCTGGGGCTGATGCGTTTCTTTGCTTTTAGTCCTTGCTCATTTCAAACATCTCGGTGAGCCCTAAGCTGACTTTAATACAACCTTTTTACTCCGCCGTTTTTGATATTCTTGACATGAGCGCGAGCGCATCGGTACCAAGCTCCTCTGCGATCTGACCTCCCCGTCCGTGTTACCTGAATAATGATGGGCTGCTGAGCCGCCGAGCCTTTTTTCCTGCCAGGCGGCCGCTTTGTTGTTGTTTGCATTGACACATGGAGTGACTGGAAAAGGTCAATCGCTTCTCCCATAGAGAGAAATAAGAGAACCTCTGGATCATAACTTCTGCATATCCATGAGCCGCCAAAATGGGGGAGTCATAATTGCGTGGAGACGAAGGAATCCATGCAGGCAATATTATGGTAATGCGGCGTCTGCTGGATGTGAAGAACGGATTGCAGAGCGGCAGTTGTGTTTCCCTGCCACTCAGTCTGCCTCTCATGAAAGTCAACATCAAGGTTTTCACTCTCTGTTTGTACTAAGCAGAGATATTAATAGCCATGATTTCCCCCACTGAGCAGAGCTTTTGTCTTTGCTTCTGGCTTACTCAACTCTGCAATACGTCAGAGACAATCACGCCACTTATTTGTTGCTCTAATTTCTTTTCACGAATCCAGAATTTCGTTAACCTTTGCAGGACCAACTATAATCTCCACCCAGCCACTCATTCGCTATATGTTTTTCTTTTTTTCTTCTTTCCGTCCATCAGCACTGACTGGAAGGCAGCTGGTGTCTTCAAGCCTGCCAGTCTTCATTACAGGTTCAAATAGAGTAAATTGATTTTCTATGTGTGAATGAGCTGTCTCCCTGGGAACTGCTCTGTCTGTTTTTATGTGTTTGATTCGGGCATATAAGACAATGTAATGACGCATTCACACGTGCAGATATAAGATAGCGAGACCTGCTGAGTGTAAAATCCCGATTCAATGGAATAGCGATATTTTGAATCACTCCTCACATCAGGCACTTTACGGTGATGAGGCATAAAATTGCGAACACCAACCAGATTGATCCACATTTTACTGCCGAACCAGCTGGTCTCCTACGGACCCCTGCAGGCATGCTGTGGTATCTGGCACCAGCATATTAGCAGGGGCTCCTGGCTCCTGCAAGCTAAAAGTGCGTATTCAAGAATTAGATTTGTTTGTCCAGCACAACACCAAAGTGGTTGCCTGAATTGAGATCTATGTAATCTGAAGGCCAAATAAACACTTGGGACATGTGCACCTCAAATCATTCCTACTTTGGCAAGATTCACTGTATTAAAAAAAAAAAGAAACGTCTATAAAACTCAATTCAGTTTCTATAACTCAATTCATTAAGTAAACCACATTAGATTAATTACACACTGACTGAAGTTTATAAGCCTTTATTTGTTTTAATTATGAAGATTCTCCTCTCACAGCTCACAAAAATACAGTATTTCAGAATATTACGTCTGGCAAAAACAGAAAGTATTCTCAACACCTGCTTAAATGCTGTTTTTTCTAAATGTATACTCTTAATCTAACAATCGAGTCTCATTGGAAAGCATGTTCTAATTTACTGGAGGGATTAGTTCTTGACGTGGCCGTCGAAAGTTGGAGTCCCAGCCTGATGACCGTTGCCCTCTCTCATTACCCACTTTCTTGTCTGACAATTATCAAATAAAATCCACTTCAGCCAACAGAACCATGAAATAAATTATGGTGGTCCGGGGTGCCACACATGTGTCTCCTGTCCTCTCCGATGAGAAGTTACCTATGGACACGAAGAGGAGTCAACAGGAAGAGGAACATGTGATTTTCTGTGCTTTCCGTTGACAGCCTTTTTCTCAACTTATAAATTGTCCTTGGATAAAACACTTTTCACCATAATAAGGCAGTCTGGGATTGTCTTGCCCACCTCGGGATTCTCTCTTGCCAAAATGTGTCAGGATGGTTCATAATGACATCCTTGTGTTTTCTCTGGTCGAGCACTTGGTGTGTCCTTGACTCTGCTAGCCGTTTGGTTTCCAGGAGAACACAACCAGATCGGTGTTTGTGCGTCAAATGTGCTCGAAATGATTATGTATGCGTGCTAAACACACATCTATATCTCCTTTTATTTACTTTTTTTTTTTGTGTGTGTGCTTTGCGGATGCGTACAGTACAGCAGCCCTGTGCTCTGCTAAAGCACGGATCCAGGCTCTTGTTCCTCAGCCATCCTGCCCCGTCTCTGGTGAGTAATCAGGTAATTGATCATAGAGACAGGTAATTATTCCTGTGCCAGGCTCACTGGCAAATGAAAAGTCCGGCAAAAAGCATCCGTCTCATCCAACACAGCCTGCGGTGAGAGGACAAGAGAGGTGTAAAAATGGGACACTGAGAGGATAGATAGCCAAACGAAAAGACCTTGAATCAAAACGCTTTTTTTTTCTTTTCCCTTTCTCTCCATAAAGTCTTGGATCAGTTGAATCGAGATATTTAAATAAAAGCACACAACCGATTATTTTCTCGCTGTCTAACATTAAATCAGACAAAGTTTTTTGATTTCTGTTGCCAAATGCCAGAATGATGAGAAAAATTATTTTCATTGCTTTGTTTAATGTCCAAATATTACACAGATAAGAATAACTATGACTATCAACAATTTATGACATAATAGGCAAATAAAAAAATGTTCGTTTTGATATCAGGAAGATAACTGTGGAGCTCTACAAGCCCAGATACAGTGGCTGAAAGAGCTACGTTCTCCTTTTCAAATCAATATATGCAGGCTAAAATTGCATCTTTAAGGAACAAGATGGGTTTTGTTTCACAGAGATTAGCATGTTTTGGTGCAAAATGTGTGTGTCAACCCCAGAACAAAAGTAAAAGATCTTGTGAAGATGCCGGGCAATCATTATCCAACGTGACATGAGTCTTGCACCAACATGACGAAGTAAAAGAAAAGTATGTTACGGACAGGAGCTTGCGAACCAGAGAAAGTCATTCCGGCCGTCAAACACCTTGACTGTGGAGGGGTTGGGTCACGTCACAAAGTATCATGAGTAATAGAATGTTACGTGGAAATATCAGAGAAACAGCAACTTAAGTGCGGGTTTTGCCATTGCTTTCAAAAACAGCCAATGCTTTACTACTCAATTCCGCTCAATTCCCATCTCTGTCCAGTGGTGCATCTGGGTTTTCTCCCATCGAGTTTGAGCTCTCAATTTGCATTTCGTCCTGGCCAATCAGTGAACAGGAGGAGAAGCTATGAACAATGATGTCAAGTTTTTGCACTGTTTTAGAATTGCATTTCGACTCTAAAGGGTTGTAATTAGGCAATGGCAGCAGAGGAAGCCACACTACCAAATATCGAGCAATTAAAGTCGCAGTAAGAAGAATGTTTAAGGCATTTTATTGCTGGCATAGATTTTGTGACAAGAGGCAGTGAGAGCACGCAATATCTGGTAAGCTTCATAGAGTGACTTTCTTTATGATCAAGCTGACGCATTACATACGTCACGGCCAAATGACATGACGATGTAATACTAGTCTATCAAAACCTTGGTCTCAGTTCAGGATGTAATATATCCGACTCATTTAAAGCAGTTCTGCCAGGAGGAAAAAGTCAAAATTCCTAAAGCTCTGGCTGACCTGAATCAGGGGGAAAAAAAGCTCTAATTTACTGAAAGACACAGAGGAAAAAAACATGTCTTTTTATTCAGCGTTTTTCGAATATCTGGTTCCAACTCCTAAAGATTAGATCAGTGTTGCTCTACGGTTTTTTTTTAGATAACACAGGAAAAAAAAAAAAAAGGAGAAGTTGAGCAAAAGCCCAGAATCACAATGGCAGCTATCTATTTCCACAAATGATTTAAACATTTAAATTGCTCTATAGTGTGTCTCACTCGACTTGCGTTCTGTCGGTCATAAAAGGTGAGCTACTGTTGGCGTGACAGAGTGCTTACGCGCAGAATTTTACCTCCCCCTTTGCCTGCATCTTTGATATAGATTGCTTGCTTCATTGGTGTCATTTAGGCTTGTTCTGGAGCAGTGAGTAAACCAATCTTCTTACATGCACCCTTGTCTGCAGTTTGCCCTTGATTTATGAAGAGGGAATAACCGAGCTGAACTTGGGTGCTCATTTGTCACCTGTCATTAAGATGTACTGGTAAGGTGTTTTCCAGCTCCAAACAGCCACCCTCAGCTCCCCGAGCCCTCTCAGTCTCAGAGCTGTTGATGATGCTTTTGGGCCTGTGCTGCGAAGAGCGGCAGGAGAAGAAACAGAGGAACAACGGAGCCTTGCTGCCTCTCCAGCTGTGCCTGGCTCACAGGAAGAAAAGGGAAGGGAAAAAAAAAAAAAAAAAAAAGCCAGCTGCATTATGTGTTGTCGGGTTCGTCTGCTGTAATTGCGTAGCCGTCTGAAGCAGAAGATCTCTTCCCCCTCGCGGCGATCACTCATTGTCATTTTTCATCTTCATAAGTTTGTGCACAATGCCTCCCCTCCTCTCCTTCTCCTTGTCTCCCCTGCCGTCTTCCTCACGCACCCCTCCACCACGCTCAGAAGTGGTTGCGCTCTTCTGGGCTGAAACTCCCACTGGAGACAGACACTTATTTGGCCCCAGGATAAAGCGAGATGTGTGCTGAATTGAAATGCTAAGTCTAGCATGAAACTCCAAGGGCCATGGGAGACTAATCAGTTGTTGAAAGGCAAATAAATATACAGTACAAAGGCGGCCTGCAAATCCAATTTTGCCTGGACGCATGGCCCTGTGTTTTGCTGCTGCTACAGGCTTAATTTTAAAACAAGTACGTTACAGCCTCTTCCAACCGCCCACCACTCGCGACATTTGTCTCAGTTTAGACTGACTCGGTTGCATCGAAAATTTCTCAAGCCTCTTGTTACAAACAAATAACGAAAGGACGATGTAAGTATAAGTTAAGAAATAGTGGAACAAGATTTTCCTCACAACTCAACTTCAAATCCTACTATCAATGACAAAACCAGTCTCAAAGTCTTCAATCTCGCCTTCCTGTGCAATTCCAGTTGATTCTCATCTACCTTCAGTACTCCATTCGGTATTTCTCCCATTGAGTTTGATTTCTCCAATTGAATTTCAACCAGGCCTATCAGTGAACAGTAGGAGGAGTTGTCAGTTAAATTGTAGTCTTCCTATGTAGCGCTGTAGTTTCACAATTACAGTGGAGGAAGTGAACAAAGCCATTCACTCCATGCTGGTTGTGCTTCCACATATTGAGCAATTGAAGTCAGAGCAAAAGAAATGCATGAGACATGTTTTATGTGTGCAAAGAAGACAAACTACTTGAAAAAGTAGTCTTAAACTCAATGATTTGGACTAAAGTGAGCAAACTAAAGGTTTGAAAACACATACCAAATGCTCAAGTTGGACTCTTGATGGTAACTTTGTATTGCATCATAGAAATGGGTGAAGTTAAGATAATTGTCCAGAGAGTTCAGAGAAGACTCAGTTACCGTGTACAAACAATGTACGTAAAGATACAGTCGGCAACGTAGCTTGGAAGAACAGCTTCTTGCAGTTGTGGAGGTCAAAACCCTGAAATGGAACCAGCAACTGAGATTTCCGTTTCCACAGTAACGTAAATACTCAACGCTAAGTGTTTTCTTGCCTGAACTCCAAGTTGGATGCAACCACTGACCCAAAATCTCAAGAAAAGGTCAGTGCCAACTTGTCCACAGCTACATACAAAAAGCCAGTGATGTTTCAGGATTCAGTTCTGGGGAGTGAGGAATCAAACCTGGACCTGCCGGGGCTGAGGGATCAGGAGTATGTCTGAAGGAGAAAAATGAACCACATACTGCTAGGACAGCATGCCTACAGGGAAACATGGTAATGGTCCAGTGCATGCACAGTACATCTGTGAGGCTAAAGCTTAAGTGTCTTTGGTCTCTAAAACAGGACAAGAATCCCAAGCTTAAAGTTTGATTTCAGAAGTGCAGAAATGTACTACTATTGTCAAGATCTGTGGTATGTTGGAAGTGAGGTAAGCGCAGTGGTCCCAGGCAGTAAAGAAAATGATGGTGGTTTTCATGATGAAATGACAAGAACACAAAGTCCAGGCAGCACAGATGAGCAGAAGGCTAGGAGCTCAGAAACTGGTAGAAACTGAAACAAATGCAGAGACATGTGACACAAACAAACGACTGGATGGATGAGGACCTGACAAGGAACAAGAGACACAGGTGGGATTAAATACAGGGGAACGAGACACAACTGGGATCAATCAAAGGGCAGACGGGGCAACACGGAGACGCAACTGACACAGAAACCAAAATAAACACACAGAAAACTCAAATCCTCACAACTAATGCCATCGCAGAGGGGTCAACTAAATATTAAAGATGCTTCTTATGAAGGGTGTTGAATTTTGATAATAGATTTTACCCCAAAAAAAACCCTATTTTGCAGTGGGGCTCTACAACAGGTAAGTATGGTGAATGTCCCTTCCTGCCCCCGTGTTCATCTCGGGTAAGGTTACGGGCTGAGTCTGAAAAAGACTCGGTTGGAGATGTCATTAAATATGTATTTCCCTCAGCAGAAATCCCTCTAGACACACTGCTGAACTGACATTCTGGTGGTGTCCTCTGCGCTTCATGTGGAGTGAGGAGGGTGGAGTGGAGAAAACAACACTGGCAGTCAAATAAAGAAGCAGAGTAAGTGATAGGGGCACATGTTTGACAGGTAGACGAGGCAATGGCAGGGAAAGGTGCCTGAAGAGAAAGGGCTTCGCTGGTGAACCATCTGACGTAGGTCTAATTGATGTATAAGCATGTCATTGTCTCATCAATGAATTCGAACCCATTGAGATTCCATTAAAGACGTTTTTTCTGCTTCGCGGACGACATATTCTTTGTTCCTGTCATGTTTTTGTTTTGTATTTGTTTTGCTCTCTGCTCCCATTAAACCTGTTTTTCGTTACTAATCAGGGTACTCGCTCCTTGTTCGGTCAATCTGTAGTGTATTTTGTTTATTACTTTGTTCATCGCAAGAGCCTTGAAACAAATGATGTTTATCGAAATAATAGATTGGTTTTCTCTAATTGTTCAAAAGCTTGTGGGAGAAAGATGTGCAGTGGTTTTGCTTTTCATGTGTGTGCAGAGTTAGTGAGGCGTCTCCAAAAAGGTTCAGTGTCTTATGTTTGTGTTTCACAAACCAGCACAAACACGTTATTTACATCAATTTTGTTTGATTTTGACAATGTGCCAGTTGTTGATTTCTGGGGAAACTTTTGAAATGATCATGGTACAAACAAATATTTTTTGCTGCATAAACGTTGGACTCCAGTTTAGTTTAATTTCTAATTTTACTCAGGTTGTACGAAATCACAAAGATGTTGTGGTTCTTTTAGTCAACCCTGAAGAGTCTGCGGCAGCCTGACTTCACATCATGTTTGCTACAATGTCAGATGAGTAAGAAGGCAGTGATATAGCGTGACTTAACTGAGGCAGCGTTTCTGCCCTTGCCTGTTCCATTCCAACACAAGGTGGATGAGAGTTTTCTACAACGGCACTATAGGAAATAGAGAAAAGGAGGAGCAAATTTCCATGAAAAAAACTATGAAATTTTTAGATAAATCTCAGAAATCATTAGAAAATAAAATCTAGAAGAATTTTTCTGAATTTTAAAAGTTAAAAATCTGCTCCCAAAATTTTTTTTAGCTTAATCTCAGGGCAACGTAAATAGTTTCTTGGAAGAACATGGAAATTTTCGAGTTTCAAAAATTGACCATTTTCAATTGTTTGAAATTCAGGAAACTTCCTATTTTTTTTCCAGAAAAAAAAAACAAAAACAAAAAAACGCACCACCATTTTTTTCTTTTCTGCAATGGCCCCGATACGCCGTCTCACTTTTCTCATCGCTCCTTTACCTCTGACTAGTCATCAACATAGTTGAGCAGGAGAGTTTCAAAAAGATGACGAAAGGCAAAGTCCAAAACTTTTTGACTGCATCTCAGACAGTTGAGACAAACCGGGAGTTAGGAACCGGACTAATGTGGGGTGAGGAAGGGCCAGAGCTGGGGTTGCGGGGGGCGGTGATTACATAGGCAGCAACACGACCCCCTCCATAATGTTGGCTCTGCCAGATTATTTAACAGAAGCAAGTGGCGGTAGTTGACATGGTTTCACAGGCTGTGTGCTGTGCACACTCCTCAATTATAGATGGGGAAAGTGACACTGTGACAGCTGTAGCTCTCAGAGGGTTGGTGAGGGAGGCAAAGTGAGAGAAGAAGTATGTAAGGAGTAACTCCATCCTCCTCAAGCAGGAAGAAATTAGACTGTCTTCTGCATATGTGACATGCACCCAAAGTATCACACACACACACACACACACGCACACACCCACACACACAAATGTTCTCCTTGTTCATGTTAAATTAAGTATGGGGTGGAGGTAATGAGGAAATTATTCAAAATCCTTGACATGCTTTAAATCAGATTATGTTCTCCCACTGCCACACCGGACTCAGTCTTAAGACACAGATTAAAGCATTTCTTGCTTAAGGCGCCCACACGCACACGCCCACACGCGCGCGCATGCAGACACACAAAGTGAGATATATAGGAAGCTCTTCTGCATCCATCTCAGTTAGAGACAGAGCAGAGAGGAGAGGCAAATTATCCACGGCTTTCCCTTCTGTCTGGATTCAAAGCAGGAAGTGGGATTAGATCTGCTGCCATCTTGGAGAATCGCTGCATTCAGTCCTGAAAGAAACCACGGTGGGTCTTGGAGAGTGCGGGGGGGGGGGGCGAACCCAATCAGCATGGATGTCTAATAATGGCTGTATTAACTAGTGATAGAAGGACAGTGAGAAAGACATCACTGGCTCCATCCCACTCCGCTTTTTTTTTTCTCGTGCCGTTACATACCTCCAGTGAGGGAACAGAGGGCCCATTGTTTAGCATTAGGGCTCTTACTCTCACGGAGACATCCTCGCTGG
This sequence comes from Poeciliopsis paucimaculata, assembly GCA_903067055.1. NCBI lineage: Eukaryota > Metazoa > Chordata > Actinopteri > Cyprinodontiformes > Poeciliidae > Poeciliopsis > Poeciliopsis paucimaculata. The sequence continues at coordinate 10,178 of CAEGAD010039198.1, read as the reverse complement.
TGCACCCTGCAATTATGTGATAATAAGGCCCATGTATTTCACATGTCATAACCGCTAGTAGGATTGCTTCTGAGTCGTTAAGGAAATAGGTGGTGAACGCTACACTGGATGTTGTGCCGCCATATCATACATGTTATCTTAATGTGAGAAAATGCATCAGCCGTGACCTTGTTGGCAGCCTTAACATGCGTGATCTATGGTAATGTATGTAAATTTTGGGTGCTTATTGCATAAATAAGCGCTTGATGTGTACATTTAGAGATGCGTGTCTGTGCGTATGTGTGTATTTGACGCGGTGGGTCACACGTCTCACAGGAGCCAGTGGGTTAAAGCTCACAGCTGGAGGCGGTGGATAGGTCACGTCTCAGAGGCAACAACAACAACAACAAAAATCAGCTTACACAAACAAAATGAAAAAGTCAATCACACACGCAGACGTTGGAGGTGGAGGCTGAAATGAGATGCACACACACGCACACACACGTGTGGTTTCTCATTTAGTGCTGCATGTCAGTGTGTATGTTTGACTCTTAATGCACTTAATGCAGTTTGTTTATGGTGTTAAACAAGTTAGCCACCTATTACAGAGATTTCACCCTGTATATTTTCAGTGAATGTTCCCTTGTTGTAACATCGCATTCTTATCAAGTTATGAGATTGGGAAACTGTTAGTCATTTTTGAATGAGTCTTCTACAAAAAAAAAAAAAAAAACAAAAAAAAACCCCTATCTTTTGATATAGTTCATTTCTACATTTTAAGCAACTTATTGTATCTCACATCTTATATTGTTTCAAAAGTTTGATTGTAAATAGTGAGAGGAAGCCTGAACACCCAGGGAGAAACCAGGAATGCAAACACATTAAACCCAGGATCTTCTTGGTGAAAGGTATTTAGCCTAGCATCACAGCCTTTTTAAAGTATTATGTAAAAAATAAAAAAATTAAGCTTTATATCATGCTATTAGCAAAGCATACCTGGGGTGTTGCTATGATTTATTGATTTATTAATGATTTATTGCATGTTTACTTTAGTCTCCCATGGCATTGGTTTTGAAAATAAGATTTTATGTGAATATCATTTCAGGAGTGCGAATGCTTCAGCGAGACGCTCGTAACTAAAATGGCGGTTCCAATCTAAAGTGTCGTTGCCTACGTTTGCAACAGATTGCAAGTGGCTGTTGATTATTACATCTTAAATTGTGTGTGTGTGTGTGTGTGTGGGTATAAATATATAAAAATAAGTATATATATATATATATAGAGAGAGAGAGAGAGAGAGAGAGTATTATTTTTATTAAGTATTCAGTATAATCACCCATGGAACACAATCTGATCACATGTGATCTTATGTTGAATAAACCATGGATCACATGAACAAAATACTTTACCACATGTGGTCACATGTGAATTTCATGGGATTTTTTTGTAAGGGCGGGATCTGGGCTGGAGGTGTAAATAGAAGTTACTGCAGAACCTCAAGTGTTAAAGGAAGATTCGGTTCATTTAGAGTTCACACAATAAACATCAAAGAAAATATTGGAGCAATAATTAGAACCGCAGCATAAAATAAACATGCCACAATTAAACAAATCAAAATGTTCACAAGGCATCTGTGGACTGGCATAAGGGTCACCTGGGAATTCCAGGTAGATCACAGAGATGTGCACTGCAGCTGAAGTGCATGCAGGGACGGCCCAAGGTAATATGGAGCCTTAGACAGAACGCCCCCCCAAGAAACTCTTCCTACTAAGAACCTCAGCATCACTAACATGTTTCAATATAGATAAGGTGAATCTGTGAGAGGGAGACCAGGTTTATTGGTTTAAAATCAATCACTGATTATTGGTTATTTGCTGTGATGTATTTGCAAACATCTCAAACACAAAGATTACACCATATTGTAGCCATGGTAACACAACAAACAAACTATCAAGATGAGTCTTTAAACTTTTACAAAGTAAACGTCCTAATTAAATCCTAAATGTTTTTTTTTTTTCTCTGCTGAATGCATTAAGTAAAATATAATAATATTGTCATTCACTATAAATGATGCTACAGGTTCAGATTTATGGTCTGTGTTACAATTAAACCATTTCTAGAGGCCCCTGAATGTCTGGAGGCCCCTACCAGCAGCTGCTGAGTTTTCTTTGCCTTGATATCCCAGTCTTATCATTTTAGATCTCCGAGATGCTAACATCAAACAATTATGTAGAGTTAAACCCCTTGGAGCTTTTTTGATCTAAATCAGTCTGCAGCCAAGATGTTCTAGAGGTTAAATAGATATTATTAGGGCTTAATTAGTAAAATATCAGACCTTTAACCTTAAACAGACCTTTTCTCCTCTGGTCTGTTTAACAGCTACAGTCTCAGGTCAACTAACCCTCCATCTGTCAGCAGCAGAAACAGCAACTTTATTCCTGTTGGGGAAAATATAGACTACATTTGCTTTGCATTGTCCTGGCATGATGGCAGTTATATAGTAGCATCCAATTAAATTCTTGATTAGTATGGGTTGATGTTATGTTGTTGTACGGTATTTTAAGATCTTGTTCAGTGTGCCCTTTTTTAACTTTGAGCCCCTGTCCCTCCGAAGGTCTCTGCACGGCCCTGTACACCCACACTGAGGAATATGCAGATGCAGAGATTGTTTCAAAGTATACAGTACACTGTACGCTTTTAATAACCGGCATCTGCAAGAAAAACATCATTTTTCACCTGCAGCGTGCCTTCATTATGTCACATTGTCGTGCTGCAGCTGCACACGCCACAAGCAGTTGATAATACCGATGCTGAAGTACTGCATTCTGTCTTTAAACTTCCGAGGAACGCAGGTCTTCCCGGGCCCGACTCCATAAAAATGGAGGAAGGATGCAAGGTCGGCCGAGCCTGCGGCGTCGAGCGGCGGCAAATGAAATATATTTCCCATTTCTGCCGAACAAAGTCAGCAATATTCATGAGGATTATAAAGAAGGAGCGGAGAGGTGAACGGCTCCGCTAAAAGCTTGTCAGCTTTACCTGCACAGCTGTTTTATTGTATGCCGCACTGAAGATTCCAGCAGTGGCTAGTGTAATTAGCTTTTGGCAATCTCCATAAGATTATTTCCTTAATGACAGAGAAAAGCAAATGATATGCATCCTACTGGCAGAGGATCCTTAGAGCAATCAAGCACACAGCGTCATTAGGAGGCCTGCTTTGCGCTGGAAATTAGCATGAAAGAACTCAAACATAATTAAGCTGAGGTGGAGGTTAGTCCTACTGGAGCCAGGAGATTTTGAACAAATAATTGGACTCTGCCATTAATGAGGCATAGACACTAACCATCACACGTTTAATATATTTTCCATATATTAAGGCCCTTTAGTCATGCTAATCCTATCAAGGACGTCATTGGACAAAAAGAGTAAAGAGGCATATAACTTTTACCCCTTGAAGGGACATTCGGGCTTCAAAACGTCTATCCAATATGAATAAAATATCTCGTTCCTCCATAGGGAATCATAAAAACGTTTAGACAGGGGGAAATTGAGTGCAGCCGTTAAGAATGCTACTTATGTTCTTGTATTATTTTTCATATGGGTCTCATATTTATTAAAAGTCATTCTGAAGGAGGAGACGACTTTTCTTAGTCTAATAAAGAACAACATTTAAAGTACAAAAATAGTAGTCTGACAAAAAGCAGTGTCAATTCATACAGAATGGAGTCTCGGCTATCGAGGAACAATTGTTTGCTGGAAGCATAGACTCTGTTGAAGTTTTAAATTGTACCCAATTGGCGGCGTTTGGCCGAACGAAGCGACTGTTGATGTTTATTCAGAATTTGTAACCGTGGCCGACGTGAACCCAACAGCTTCGTCCACTTCCTCTGCTGTCATTGCTAAAACTACAGGCTACAATTCTAAAACGGCACAGAAAATCGACGTCGTCACTCGCAATATCTTCTGTTTGCTGACTGGCCCCGTTGAAAAATCCACCGGCGAAATCCACGTCAATGGGAGAAAGCCCGGATGGAGTACTGGAGGGAGATGAGAATCAAGCGAAATTGCGTACAGCAGATGCATTGCGGTGAAATAAAACAAAACTTGGTTTTACTCCAAAGGTTAGACGGTGAGTAAAGGTGAATATGAACAATTACACACACATTATAACCAAGTGGATGAGGATTAACAGTTGCACAATTTGTAGCACCGTTACAATATGTTAATATTTCAACAGAAAGCTTCCAGAACACTTAATCAACTGTGGAGTTTGGCTTTCTTAAACGTAGTATAATGAAAGGATAAACAAAGATATATGCAAAGAAAATACATTTAAAACAAAAGCAAGCAAAAGAAAAACGGTAGAAAAGAATATTTCAATATTTTCCGGTGCGACAGTATAAACTGCGTTCAAGGCCCTGAGATGTACAAACAGAATAAAGGGCAAAGGAAACAATATAAAGGTTTCATGAATCAATTCATTTCAAAAGTTTACCACGTTCCAAACTAGCAGAATAACATTATTTCCTTTTAAATATGCCTATACACAGAAGTATTTAAAGAAACAAATCCTCACAAACGCTTCAGAGTCATAAATACTGTGCGTTCTGGGAGTCACGCAACCTGCTGAATTATTCTGTCTTGGTTGTAGTGAAGATATTCTGCATGGTCATTGTCAAAATCCCAAAGTCTTTCACATCACTGCACCAATTGAATTTTTAATTTCTTCCCAGTAGAGATGCAATTGAGCCAATGTTCTTGGAGTGTCTGAAGGCAGAATTAGGGTCGGGCGATATTTAGAAAACTTCTCAGAGCGAACTTATTTGCGTTCACGAAGAACCGAGAGCGCACAGCAACTCAACCTCCGCCCACCCTCACCGCATCCTGAGGGAGCTGCGGCCGATTCCTGCCCTTCAAGAAGAGACAAACACGATTCCTTTGAAAGATAAAGAGTAAAGGCGGATAAACAAATGAGAGACAGGGGGAGGATGGCTCTTAGTGTTTGTTATGCAGAGGACATGATCTCCTCAGATCCCCAGCTCTTATCCCAGGCAGTTTAGCATGTTGTTGTAATTTAGAGTTAGCAACTGTGGGAATTTCTCATTCTTTGGGTGAGCACTTCTGCTGCACCAATCTACAAAGACCAGTAGATTTTATGAAGTAATTATTTAGTGTTTGACTTGCAAACAAAAAGACCTGGTAATACCAAGAAACCTGTAATTTTTTATCTTTTTTTGACCTTTGTTTATACCGGTTGTCTCATTGAGATGCAGGTGTTTGCCTCCACCTGCTTCTTATATCAGAAAACTGAAATGGTTGCCTTTTCTTTTTTAGGTGACCTTAGTCCGATCAGATGAAAAGTATCTGAGAACATCATTTTACATGTTCTCAGATACTTGTAAAATATCTGAGAACAGATATTTTACCACAAATTTGTGTCTTGGCTCATCAATATCGTCTAATCTGAAACAATCCATAGAACGTCTGGTTGTGTGTTAAGCGTCGCTGTCAGATTATGTGACTCACAGCCCCATCCTTAAGTCGTGGAGGCTTTCCTGTCCCTAATGAAAAAGAACATCCCTACTGCATGATGCTGCCTTCACCGTGCTTTCCAGTGATAATGGTTTATTCAGGGTGATGCTCAGGGTTAGCCACGATTCTCGGCTCATCTGAGAAAAAAACGTTTCTTCCACATGTTTGCTGTGTACACACACACAGCCGGTGGCGAACAGCAGATGGTTTGGTTTCAACAATAGCTTTCTCCTTGTTGCTTTTTTCTGAACACCAGATTTGTGGAGTGTGCAATTAATAGCTTTCCTGTCAATGGAAGTCCATGCCCTAGAAGGTTTGCGTTTGTATCATATTCTTTTCAGTTTCAGATGACGGATTGGACAGAACATTGAGCGATGTTCAAAGCTCGGTATGTGGTATTATCAACGTTCTCTCTGACCTGCCTGTTCTGTTCTTTGGTCTTCATGATGCCGTTTGTCCACTAATGCTCTCTGACAAACATCAGAGTTCTTCACATAACAGTCAGATTTATACTTCACAGAATGGAATATGCTCTAAAGGTAGCTGGTTGCACTAGATTTTATTTAGGGGTGTCAGTATTAGCAGTGGACAAGTGGAGCGCACGGATATGTCAGGGGGGCTCAAGTATAAAAGGACAGTGTGTGTCACTTGGAACCACTGGCTGCCTTAGTAGTGTGAGATTTTATTTACAGGCCACACGCTAAACTGTAAAAAAAATAAAAATAAAGTTTTAGAAAGGCACTTTTTGTCTGAAGGAAAGAGGGAACTTACTACAAATGAATTCCACACTTCTATATGAAAAACAGGTTGCAAACCAAAGTTTTTAAAAATATGTTCAACTTGACTTTTATGCTCTCCTTTCCTTTCATCTGTCATGTAACGTTTCCAAAATAGTACGCAGTTTGCGGTTTTAATGTGACACAAAGAGCGAGAAAGTTTAGAGGCCATGAATTCTCTTCTAAAGCGCGTCGCTTGTAAAGGGTTCACCTCGTAATTTCAAAGATTAATGGTACTAAAAGCTAAGGAAAACGTCAGATTCTTGCCCGTAGTCAGGAAGGTACATTAAAGGTACATTAAGCCCTTCAGTGTGGGTGGAGGTGTCAGCGCTGGATCCTCCCATTCCTGCAGGATCTTGCCGGGCCACACCGCATCCACCCACTGCAGTAATTAAGCACAGCCCACATGAATACACCCTTACACACACGCACTCACACGCATGCACTCAGACATACACAAGCACTAATTGCAGGCAGGATGCCTCCCACTCATTACAGGCCAAATTAAAGCAATCAATTGAAACCAGAGACCAGGAGAGAGGAATTCATTCACGGGGGTCTGATCTCTGCTGTATGGAGTGCACCGGCTGTGTCAGCTCTATATCTCCACGTAACCCTGCTTATTGACCAGGTCTCTCACCCATCAGCCTGTTAATGAGCCTCATGGTCAGTTAATGGGATGCACTTATAGGGATGGAAATAGATTTAAGGTATCACACACAGCGCAAGAAACCCTTAAAAGTCATTTATAAGACAGAACAGTTTCAGAAGCAACAAAATCTCCTTGCTGACACAGGAGGCTACATTACTGCACACATCTGCAAGGCATTTCCTCTTCTTTTTTTTTTTTTTATCGTTTTGCTTTTTCCAACACAAACACACACAAACACACCAGAGGGGACAGAGCTGTCAAACATCGTGGAAAAAAGAAATCCAGTGTGGCAGGTGGGGTAATGCTTTCTGATTGTCTCTGTGTTTAGCACAAGGCGCTGGAGAAAGCAAACACATCTGCCAAAATCAGCCTGTGAATCTTTACACAAGGCACTTAAGGGAGAGCAGGAGTCTGAGCGTGTCCAATTCCAACATTCCCGGTGTTTTTGCAAACGCATCACGCTCTTGTCGCTGAGGAATCGCCTCCCGTCCTCTTCTCCTCTCCTCTCCCATCGCCGCCAGCAAGGCCAACTGTTGCTCCTACTCTGGGGCGGATTAAGGGAAGTGCTGGCTCCTGAAGAATGCAGGCTTGCTGCTGCCGCCGCCACTCTCAGCTGGGGATTTATTAGGACTGGCGTAGCAGCCCAGGCTTTTGGCCTCCAGCTACCAGAGGAGAGACGAAGAGGAGGACCTCTGCTGAGATATGACATGCCATCAACAGAAAGCAAAGCAAAGGAACACAGAAGTTTTTTTTTTCTTCCTTTTTTTTCAAAGTAGTTTGAGCTCATTGTGACTGCTGTCTTCTTTCAAAGCAGGGCTGACCATTAATTGGATGAGGCCTTGGGCAGATATTAATCCGGAAGCTTACAAGCTTTCTTAATTTTATTTGGCACATTATATATATTAGAAATACTTTTAAAAAAAAAATGTATAGTGCTTTTTGAACATTTTAAATGCTTTTGATTTAAAACAAATTCATAAATAGGACATATTTTTCTTTTTCTTATTTTTTTGCACTTTATATATATTGGAAATGATTTTTAGAATATTTGCTGATTCTTTTCAGTATTTCAAAGGTATTTTATTTTTTTTAATTAAACAAATAAGACATGTTTTTTACATTTGTGGCGAGTGACGGCTTTGTTATTTCTCTGACTTAATCGTTTGCTCTCGCTCGTCATGTCCAGTGGGCCCACGTTTAACTACTTCTGTCCATGTTCAAGTAGAGAAAACCAAACTATGTTGGTTGTATTAAATTAGAACTGATCACATCACTATAACATTATGAAAATGTGTCTTGTCTTCAACTATTTGCATCGGGGGTTTCAGCAGCAAATCCCCTGCTTCCAACCAGGTTGTCCTTAAAAAGTCTCAAATTCCTGTATCTAAAATGAAGGCCTTAAAATGACCTATGTCAATTTTGAAATAAATAAGTTGGCTGCATATTCTACGTAACTGTTTTTCTTCCAGGACTTTTCTGTCAGGAAAAAGTTTGAATCGCACCGAGACATCTTCATTGAGTTGCATCTACCCTGGGTAAGTGCAAATGTATCACCATGTGGCTGGACAGCGTTCATGCATTTCTGTGGAGTTCATACATTTTTGCGGAGACAAATTAAATTCCATTCATAATGGTCTTAAAAAGGTCTTAATGTTCCCTAATGGATGTGATTTTCAATCAAATCTTAAAGCAGATCATCTGAAACAGAAATTACACATGAAAACTTGGACAACTTCCCTCCAAACTCCATGGACAGGTGTATCTCTTTCTAATTGGTCACTTTTGAAGGTATAACTTGAGAGCATTTCACAACGGTTACGCTCTGAAACGCGTGTCATTTTTTAAAACTGAAATTACCATGATGGCTTAAAACAGACTTCGCTAATGTAAACTGTATTGCAGCCAAAAATTCACAGAAGACACGAGCTGCAGGCGCGTTTCAATGGGTGAAAGTGATTTTCTGAAAATCGGTGAAGTCAAAATGCTTTCACTATGATTTGTGAAAACTCCACCTTATAGTTTAAGGTAAATTTAAAAAAAGTGCTTCCTCCCTACATGGGTTCTTTTTTTTTTTTGCAAATTTGTTTCTTCCTAGTGGTTACAACGGAAGTAGAGGGAGTTAAAAGATTCCTAAAAACCCATCCTGCTGCCTTTAAAATGTTTTCTTCAATCATAAAATGCCTCTCGATTGCTTATGCCTTTGGCCCGCTCTGGCCCTGAGAGTCATATTAGAAGACGTTCCATAAAGCAAGACCCGTATATGTTAAAGCAGAAGTTAATAAACCATTTTAATAAGTTGGGTTATGGTGTTTATGGTCAGATGTTCCACAGTGTCTCCACTAGTTGCAGTGACACTAAACAAACCTACCAGGTCATGCACATTAAGCTGTCTGCGCAATGTGAACATTTAAATGGACCCGGTCTGAGCTGCAATAACAAAACAATTACACCGCAGAGGTAGCAAGATGCGAGCAGCAATGTGTATCCACGGTGAGCGGCTAAGAGCCTCCACGACTAATGCAGTGGCCTAGATCCAGGCTGCACACATCGATCACACTGACAATTGAGGGACTGTGTCGCCGCCAATAAGTTCTTTATATATATATCCCTCATGGAGACGGAAGTAAAAGCTGCGTCTGAAGATGAAAGGGAAAAGCAGTGGCAGATATTTGTGTCAGAGGGAGGATGATGGGATGTGTTTTGAACAAGCAGTGATGCACAAAGGTCACCACGGAATGATTTTCTTTCTTCTCCTTTGGTGTTCACCGGCTGTGCTGTGGAGACGGCAGTTATCTGCTCTCTCCGAGTCTGCTTTATGGCTGCATGTGTTTCAGCTGCATAGTGAGCTGTAAATCTCCATGTTTAGTGATGACTGGCTACAGATACTTATAATTATACAAAGGAAGCACCGGTGTTTGCATCCAGCATTTACAGCCTGTCATCTTAGGTCTAAATCACTGCAGTTATTGTTGAGTTTTAATTAGCTGAGTTAAATTAAATGCTGTGGCGCTTCTCTGCTGCCAAGGAACTGATTAGCCTGTAGTTTAAGCACATTAATTATCAAACAGCACCACCTACTGGAGATTGAAGGAACAAGTAAATGGGAGTAACACTGACCCATCAGTTCAGTTCTGATGGAGGAATGTAGCTTGAGTTTGATATATAAAAAATTCCCTTCTCACCCACCGCGGGTGGTTCTTATCCTCTGAGCTCGGGTCCTCTACCAGAGGCCTGGGAGCTTG
>CAEGAD010039194.1:0-20310 GCA_903067055.1 Poeciliopsis paucimaculata | reverse complement strand
CCCCCCCCCCCCCCCCCCCCCCCCCCCCCCCCCCCCCCCCCCCCCCCCCCCCCCCCCCCCCCCCCCCCCCCCGCCTGTGTGTGTGTTATTTCTTTAAAGCTGACTGAGACATGAGGTCATCTAACAAGAAAACACATGTTTATAATCCATTTGTCCAGCTGACATGAGCCTTTGTCCCTAGAACTTTGCAAGATTTCCAGCTCAGCTTTCAGTTCTGCCTGTGGTTCTTTGGGTTGTGAACTGGGATAAGTAGCAATAACCATAGAGGCTAATATTATTCACTTTGACATTGTCAGTTTACATGCAGTGGCATCCTGATGGTCATCACCATTTAATAGTGGTTTCCAGCCTTGCCTTGCATGAGCTAAGATTTATCTAGAAAGTCTGAATCTTATCGCTGTACTATCAAAAGCATTATTCAAAAACAAATTTTTGTAAAAAAAAAACAAAAAAAAACAATAAAATAAAAAATAGTAAATTCTTCTAAAGAATTTCACACAAATCAGTGTGTGAAAGACAAAGCTGTAGATAGATGCATTTTATAATCAATCCTGAATCTCTCGATTTTTAAATTGGACACAAATAGAATGAAATACCCTAAAAATAGATTACAAGATCTGAAAAATTTATTAAATTACCAGTGCAACATCTCAAATCACAAACAGCATTGCAAAATCAATGTTTGCAATTTCACAACCTCAAAAGCTTGAATGCATTACTTTGTTGAATACAAAACTTAAAATGCCACACTTACCAATTAAACTTATAAATATATTTACATGTATAGCAGACTTTGATCGTCCTCGCTGTGCATACTTGACATATATTGTTAGTGGTCGAGATATTAAAGCAAACTATGAATAATGAAAACCTTTTGATTTGAACATAAATCAAAAGGTATCTATTAATTCAAAATGTCTCTACTTAGGATTTTAGTTGCAATGAAACAAAAATCATTAGACAATTTAAAATGCAGATGCAAAACAGAGTGAAAACATAACACTGGTCTGATATTATCACAGTATTGAGCATTGCTGTCACATTATGTGAAAGCAGATATGTTAAATCATGACTCTTATTTGTCCTCGATATTTGTTGAAATAAAGCTGCTGTTGTTCTGTAAAAGAGATAATTCTTTTAATTTTCGTAATTGATTAGGTCATGCGAAATTGCTAACAATCTTTTTCCTACCGTTTCTTTCTTTTAGATTACAAAAGGTGTGCAAGATTGCTAACACGATTAGCAATGAGTCCGCTCTGCATGCAGTCATAGGTTTTGTATGTGAGTATTTGTTTTTTCTTCTTGAGTTATTCTTGGTGTTTTACATCCCTCGCTAAAACAGAAATAATTAATATAGACATGTAGATGTATACTTTGTGTTGAAGAGATTCACTCTCTGACAGAGAGTAAATCTGTCAGATGTTCATCTAAGGACTGATCCGCCCTATAATCAGAAACATATCTCTTTTACATCTGTCCAACATTTGCATCTGGTATAGAATGTGATCTATCCTTGATCTCTGAAATGTTTTCATGCCAGAATGAAATCTTCTTCTACCATAACTTCAACATTTACTTTTAAAAACTTCTAAATTAGTTAAACTTGGACTTAAAGTGTTGGGAAAGGAAGAAAACAGACATGCACACTGGGGTGATTTTGAGTAACGATGAATGAAAATCAAAATCCTCAAATGAGTTTAAATTTTAAAAATTCACAAATAAAAGTCTTTCAAAATGATGGACAATATTTTTTTTCAGAAATTTAAAAGACTTGTTCCTACTCAGCACAAACACTTATCGACACATGCCACTGCCCCAGGGGGGCAAAAGTAGTTAATACATTTTGGGAGCATTTATTTTCTCACAATTGCAACAGGCTGGTAGACATAGATTATTTGCCTTATAAATTAAATCACTTAAGAAATCTTTAGTATTCTTTGAGGCTATTATTTTTCTGATATTAAAATGTACTTGATGGTCTGACGTGTTTAAGTGTGCCAAACATTAGAAACAGTATCACTCCTCTACATTTTTCCCATCACTGGAATAAAGAATTCATTTAATTTAATCATATGAACAACTTTAGATAATGCCAAGCATTATCGGATGTTTTCAGAAGCACATGACTGCATCCCTGAAGTCAAAGAAGGCCCCTGAATGTCGTCAGTGAAATAATTCTAGATGTGTGCTCATCCCTTTTTTTAAGGTGATCTTTAAAATCTCCTCTTTCTCTGCTGTCTTGATGGCTTTAAATCTAACATAGGTAAAAGCAGGGTTCATATTCGATGCAATTATGTCCAGACTGATGAGTGATTGCCACACACAAGTTCATCTCCCTAAGTGGTCATTCATGGTCATTGGGCTTAGCTGGTAATAATGTAATTGAAGAGACTGGCACATCTTCAGGAATCAGATAATAGGATCCTGTCTGCGTTGTTCTCACATGTGTGTCACGATTGACGAACTTCAGAAGACGTATGAAATGAGTCATGATTCGGCAATTCTGGTCATTTCTCCGTGAACTCTGGCAGCCCAGTAATGATCCATCTTTAGAAGCTGACAACATGAGTTTCTTAGAAAGATGTGAAAAGATGTGGTAAAATCTCCAGATCCAGCTTTGAGCCACAGGATTTTGATTTAAAAAAAATAAAACTTTAAAAAGTGCAGAAACTGCTAATATTTAACTATGCATTTTTGTATTGCGATTTAATTCCAGGTCGCCATATAATGGAAGAGGGATCAATGTGTTGCCAAGGAAGTGCCTTCAAACCCAAAGCAGACATGAGGACGTTCTGTGTGTTTACAGTGTCTATATTTTTGCTGTTGGTGTCATAACTCAAACTGATGAATGGACATTGTTGGTTGTTTGTGAGTGGAATGGACCATGTATTTGAAAGCAGATAATTTAATATCAAATACATCTATTTATTGAAAGGACATATAAATATATGTAATGATTTAACAGTCACTGAAAATCCAATCATTTTGGTTATAAAAGTCATAAGTGATGGAAAGAAAATGTATTTGCTTTATTTTCTATATAAATTCCACTTTTACTAATTTGCTGACGTTATACTCCATCTTTGTCTTCATCACATTTTATTTGGCACTTGAGTGATTGTTGACAATAAGACCACATAAAATAACGACAATGGTGACAACTCACTGCATTACTAAATAAAGAATACTGAAGCACAGAAGGTTTTGCATTATTATTTTTTTTTTTAAATTCATGCAAAACATGGAGTCAGGCAGTGCGATGGGTGAGACCGCGAACGAAGCCCTCGGGAGTGGACGGTTCGTTCTTGGCACAGCATGTGATGCGTTTATCTCCATACGCTTCACTTTTAACAGAAAAAAGCTGTCTTCTCCTCGTCTGAATTTGTAAACAGTCAGGAAAGAAGCTGGGTTTCATCACAACCGTGTTTCTATGGGATTGCTTTTTTGGGTCAAATGCTTGTTTTGCACTTTTCAGCACCTTTTTCAGACGCTGCTGTCCCTGCCACTCAGAGCAGGTGCTATAATCACTGAGTCGACCCACTCACCTCCCTTTTTTCTTGGAGGTCACTGCAGATCGTCTGGCAGACTCTCATGTTTGCAGTCACTCACTTAATCAAGGCTATCAGATGCCTTGGAATGAACAGGAGGTTGAGCAATCCTTGCTCAGTCAAAAAAATAAATATACAGTAGATAAAACCACAAAAAGCTCCCACAAAAAAGCACATGTTTAATGCTCGAAAACATCTGTTTAGTTCAAGGAAAGCGTTTGTTAGGAAACTCAAATGCCGTGAAGGGAAACTGACTGATTTGTATTGTCGAAAAGCAAAATGTTTCTGGCGTTTGAACTTCTGAACACTTGTTACATGAGAGTGAAATCTGAACCACTTCTCACATTGTGTCCCAGTTTACTTGTTCTCAAGCCAGATAAGTTTATTTTCTCATGTGTGTTTTCTTTATCGCTCCATAATTAGAAGATACCAAACACAGCATATACAATATTAAGGAAAACAAGACAAACAGAGTTGGCTTAGAATAAAAGCACCCTTGTGATGAAATTCAAATTGATCATTTTAATTTTCTATAGTGTTTGGATAACTTAGCACTAGCAAAGTGCTATAATGTCTGCTGAAACCACAGAAGTGGGAGATTTATCCTCCCTTCTGGTCTGGACAATATTGACAGTGATTGTTTTTTGTTTAAGTAGTGAAACAAACACTGAGTCAGGCACACACTCATACATGCACACAAGGGGGGTTGCTGATGGATAAGGTTCTGAGAAAACACAAACTACAAGCCAAAGATTATAACAGCTCAGTTCTCACGTCAGCTAGTCTCCACAGACCGAGCGGGAGCCTTTTCTTTCACAGGCTCATGCATTATTCACTAATAGTTTGGCTTTTTGAGCCATCATTATAAACTCATCCGTGGAAAAAGTTGAGTTGGTGAAGAGCATGTTTAATGGTGTGTACAGATACTGTTGCTGTGACTGGGATCTCAATCTAGGCAATGTTTCCAACTTGATATGAAGTTGTCTCACAGGGCTATAAACCATGTGATAGCCTCTGCTCCACAAATCACAGCCTTCTTAAGAATGGAGGAGTTCAGCTTTGAAATTTATGCTTAACCATAATTTATGCTTAACTGTGTATTTGTCAAACTTGCACACATAAATACACCCTGAGCAACATGTGGCAAAATATGCGGTGATTACCTGAGCCAATTAAGGAAACGGCTGAAGCTATAAAAGGATTAAGTTGCTAAAAATACAGCTTGCACCTCATGGGGATGCACAGGGGATCCCTTTCCCTTCGGGTGGGCAGGACAGGGACACCGGATCCTAATCTGAGGAGGATATCACTTATCTGGAGACAAACAGCACAGATTAGGAGAGGAGACAGAAGATGCACTGGGGATAGCATGTGGGAGGGCTTTAACACAATTACACACAAGCATCAAATCCCCTCTCTGGTACCTTTGAGAAATTTGGTGTAATAAATAGTAAACAGAGACCAAAGCCATGCCATTTCCTTCCTGTCAGACTGCATCCGGCCTTGCCAAAGCCCAGGGGTGAAGAGAGGAAACACCTTAATGTCGTCACCTTCTGCTCCAGTGTTATGGCTAACAGCTCCTTAAGTATTTTCACATTTCAAAACCACAAACTTCAGTATGCTTTGGGAAACTTTATGTGGTAGATCAAGCCAAAGTAGTGCACAATTTTTATTAAGCCTTTTAATTTGATACTTCTAAATAACATCCATTACAAACAATTTCCACTTGTGAGATATTTAACGTTAGAGGTTTCCTAGACAACACTAAGTTAACGATCAGAAGCATGAAGACCAAAGGAGCAGAGCAGACAGGTCAAGGGTAAAGTTATCGAGAAATTGAAGGCAGGGTTAAGCTACAATGCAATATTCCCTTGAAATATTTCATAAAGTCCTGTTTAATTCCAGACCAAAATACAATTGAGAACCTCTGACTGAGTTTGACCCATTTTTAAAAAAGAAAAATAAGAAAATGCGTGTAGATATTAAAAGCTCCTGGACATATCCCAAGACTTACACTGTTATTCTGACAATAGTGTCTTCAAGGTTCTGTCTGAAGAGTAAAGCAGCTGCAGCTGATGCAGAACCCTGTTCCTCGTGTCCTTACTAAAACTAGGAAAACAGACCCTCAGATTAAAAGTTCTTACGCTGGCTCCATATAGCTCAGATAATATACTTTAAAATACTTTTGTTAGTTTATAAATAACTGGATGGCTTTACACCAAAATACATTAAAGATCTGATATTCTGCCAACCTTTGAGACCACTCAGGTCTGCTGATTCAACTTAGATCAAACATGGAGAAGCAGGGTTCAGTTTTTATGCTCCTCTAATCTGGAACAAACTTTCTGAAAGCTGGAAGTCTAAACCCATTTGGCTGGCGTTGCATTTGACTTTTTCAATTATAATATGAACTGGTACATCCTTAATTTTAGTCTATAGTTCAACTTTTATTTTCTGTGTTACAATATGTCGCCACAATCTTCTTTTTGTGTTTTCCTCATGTAAGACACTTTGTCTTGTGGCTGCAATGTGTTAGGCAAATAAACTTACCAAAAGTTGTTTTTACAAAACATTGACTAAGCATTGTTCAATTGTTTTATTCATAAGAAAGTATGTTTTTAAAAAGCATGTCATTTTACTTCAACTATAAGTTTTGCACAATTTGGTTTCAATCTATCACATAAAGTTAAATACTTTTAAGGCTGTGGTTTTAAAGTTCAAGAACCGTTAATACTTCAACAGAACACTGTGCTCTACTTTAATTTTAAGACTTTTAATCATAAGTCTTTAAGGTGAATTTGAACCTCTGGGGCCATTCCTTCGTTGCTGCTAATGGCTCAATAAGAGCATTCATTGCCCTGGTTTTTGTCTCTCACTCTGCAAACATAAGAACCTGCTTGTCGAACATATTTCATGCTGACACACAGGCATGGCTACTTATGACGTATATCAAACCACCTCTCCCCTCATGCGCAGAAGAATTTTCTGACAAATTCTTCTGACAAATCCAATTTTGGAGACCCTTGAGGCTTTATTCAGGCAAAGCATTATATTTATAGTGCATGCAGTAGCCACAGTGGCTGTAAAACTGTCAGAGGGTGAATAGATTTACGCCAAGTCTCATGATTAATTCATTTCTCTTCTTTATCTTTTGGGGAATGCACAAATCTTGCATGAGTCACCAATAATATACATTCAGATAACAAGGTCTCAATTAAGGATTTGACAACTGAAAGATGAATAAGCTGTCATCATCACAGTGAGAACCTCTCCAACAGTTTCACTGTGCCAAAGGGAAAATGTTGACAGTAAGTAAAACAGGTTCTGTTTTGTGAAAATGTATATATGCACATTTTGACCCAAACCACAGCTGATCAGTGATTTGGTCTATGGTGTGCAGCAGTTTGACAAGGAGGGAGCTTCTCGTTCTGCCAGCTGAAGGGTCTTTGATCCCCCTGTGCTAGAGGTGTTGGCAGTAAGTCTCTGCCACCCCCTCTGCATGCCCCACACTGAGAGCACTATGAATTTGAAGAAAAACCAAAACAAATTACTGTTTTGGTTTTTCTTCAAACCAAAACAGTAACATAACAAGCAAACTGATAACATCAGTTTGCTTGTTATCCCAAACTGATGAAATCATGTGATCTCAGTTTATTGTACAGAAAGAAAAAGCTTGATGCTCATGATTAAAATCAACAAACAAACAAAAAAAAAAACTTCAGACAATAAATCTTCAGACAATAAATATTTTTTATTACAGTGATATTTTGGATTATTTCTTATTTAAATGTCAAACTAGTAGTAACATGTCTTAATGTAAATGTTAAGTTTGATCTGAACTGTGAAACCAAATGATCAGACATAAATCCTTAAAACCAAATGTGCTCATTAAGGTATTATTCACATTTTGATTGCAGTAACAAAATTATTGAATGCAATAACCGTTTTACCGTCTAACATCTAAATACAATTTTACTAAGCAAGGTTTGCCCTCAGTTTGTAAAGACAAATCTGATTTAATCTATAGAATGGTTTATATTGAATAAAATGAATTGTAGATATATTAATGTTTCTGTGTTACAATGGTATTTAAATTATTGGTTAATTTAAATACACTAATTAATCAACTGAGAAAAAATGAATGATTTTTCCATCAGATTCTTAGTCTATTAACGGGTAAAAGCAAGGCCGTTGTTTGCTGACTGGATATAATGCACACAACTTTCAAATGTTCAACAGTTATTGTGGTGAAAAAAAATAAAATAAAAAGTTTCCATGACTAAAAGAACAAAATGTCCAAAATTATTTATACCCCTCTCACTAATACAAGAAAAAGCCTATTGTGTACTATAGCAATAAAACACTACTAAAGGGGGGCTAATGACTTTCCACTGATATTCTTCATCAAATTGAGCCACTTCACTTCTTTTTGCCTCAATTTGCAAAGGACATGTAGGCTTTTTAGTAAAGACTCTCAGAATCCTGCACTATGCAAGGATCTTTTACAACCAGCATTGCCCACATTCTTATAGATTGCGTTGTTAGTAATCTTTGCTTTAGTTTAGTTTTTTTTAAAACCTTTTATAACATTAAACTTGCAACAGAAGTTGCCACTTTTGACTACTACATTCTCAGAGTTTCCAGTGTGGGGTTTCTTATGTTTTTTTTAATACTTTATATGAACACCACTGTAACTTTGTGATATTTAGACATTTTTATCTGTTTACTCAAAGAAAACATCTGTTTACAATTAATCTATGCAATTGAGATGCTTTAGAAAAACAATGGGATATTTGGAAGGGTGCAGAGAATTAAATATTCCCACAATCCAATAAATCAATGGGTGTGATCAATTTTAGACAACTTCTTGCAAACATATCCACGCTGTTTCTTTAAATCGAAATTTGGCAAGTGGGTATGATTAATTTTGGGCATAAATGTAAAAACCTCCCTAAGAGCAAAATAAGAAATAAATTTGTTAATTAAACAAAGGAGACATCACTGTTTGTGGAAAATTCTTGTTTTATTATCTTCCAAAAATAAAGTTTATATACATAAAATTGTGGTGCAAAATTTTTTTAAGTATTGCTAAATAGTAAAAGGCCACAGAAAGTTTACATTTACAGTTTGTTTTTTTATAAAATCTTCAAGACTATAATAAATAAGAGCAATCTCATTTAGGAATAAATGTGATAAAAATTAAATATATATGTACTTAAAGAAATAATGGTTAGGGCAACAAGTACGATGCAGGAAACTGTTTTTTTAATACTGACTATTTTTATCCATGTTTTGTAATTGTATTGATTTAATTTTTCCATTCACATTTTTAAATTAGAATTTAAACTTTTAACCCAGACACTGAATTTATGCTGTGACTCGTTTTTTGTTCACTATGTTTTTCTCTTTAGCATGTTTTGTATGAAAGAAAAAGCTAATTTTACAGTCAAAATAACGTCAAGATGGTAACATTTGAACACAGCCATTATTTGAACATTTTAAACAGCATAATTACTCAGAGAATTGGTTCGGTCTCATTCCAGTTGACTGATGCATCTTTCCAACTGCACAAAAACAAAACAAAACCTTTTAGGGCACAAAGAACAAATCCAGGTAAACACAAAACGATGTTTAACTTTTATTTAACCAAATTTAACAGTTATTGTGCACATTAAGGAAAAGAAAAAAATGGGCAAAACAAGGTCCTACCGTGTCCTGATGCAGAGTTCAAGTGGAGGAATTAGGTCAGGATCAACTTGGTGGTGTTTCTGTGCCAATTTGCCGACAGCTGAACAAACAATTCACATTTTTAGTTTGGTTCAAAACAAAGTATTGACATTGCAACAGCTGTTCATGCATACTCTAGGTCTAAATCAGTCACTGTCTAATGTACTGTAATTAGAATTAGTAGTGTCGAAAGTGAAAAAGAACTAATCAATAAGTATTTTCTGTTGTCAGGGAATCAGGAGAAAAAATATTTGAAGCATGTGGCTGCATTTAAAAACAAAGATGGTTAGATCTAGAGAACTACAATACAAACATACAAACAGTGAGGCGAATTTCCTCCTGCTGATTGGCCAATCCATCATAATAATACAGATCAAACTCCAGGTCTTCATCTTGATTGGTCAATAGCTCCCTCTGCAGGCCAAACAGCACACTGAAGTGACTTTCACTGCACACCACCCAGATGGGGTAAGAAGGAGTCTTCAGGTAATCCCCCACCTAAGGCACAAAACATGAATATTTAATGTTTTGGCATGTAAACGCTAGTCTAACACAATTGCTAAATTGTTTCTGTTTGCAGTAAGACTCCACTGATGACAGAACAAGTTGAGTTATACTATACAAATGATCAGCTGCTCTGTGATATTCTGTACTTGCAAGTATCCCAGATGTGTCTACCATCACCGTGAAGAATTCAATACAGCTCACCTTACAGATATTATAATGTTCAAACAAGGACAGCAGGCCGACTTGGCATTGGTCCTTAATTCCCTTAAGCAAAGTCATGTTGCCATTTCCTGAGTCCAGCTCTACATTGTTGTCAAAGACATTAGAAACCGCTCTGCCACAGAGCAACAGATTCACCAACTCCTGAAAGTAGGAGAAAAAAAAAAAAAGAAGACAAGCATGGATGAAGGCTGGACAGAAAGAAGAGGTAGGAAAAAAGATTGAAGGGCAGAAAAGGAGGAAATATACAAGGAACAACATTTAGATGGGATAGTTAGAAAATATTTTTTTGTCTCGTTTTCTTCTACTTTGTACTGAACCAGATCTGGAAAATACTCAAATCCAGACTTTGTATAAACTCTGTGAATTTGGCTTATTGTTATCCAACTTAAATAGATTGTTCAAACCTGAGTGCAGTAACCATGAGCTCCTATCAGTGGGGTTGTATGCATGTCCATATCCTCTCTCACTCTGAGAATATATTAAAAAAAAAAAAAATTAACAAGACAATCCAGTTCAAATCAAGTTCTTCAGAATGTCTTGTTTTGAAGAGCCACAAAGGGTTTGCATCTACTTTTCAATGGATCGAGAAAGAACAGCTGAGACGACCAGCAGGATGCATCCGAACATCCCCATTTCATACTGGGGGATAAAATACACAGAACAAAAACATCAAAACAGAATGTCTGGCAGGCAAGACGGGAAAAACTGAGAAAGGTAGGGAGTTCTTCACCTGCTCAATATGCTGCTCTAGAATGACCTGCAGATCTTTGATGTTATCCACAGAGAAACACGTCATCTGGATCAAAAGGTGTTCAGAAACACATAGACTTGAAAATAAAAGCTTAACAAAAGACAACAAAAATACAGAAAAACATAACTCAGCATGAAATTTTGGGCCTTTAATGATACAACTTGAATATTTTTTTACAAATGAAAATTATATGCACAAGTTGGAATTTGTTGTGGATAATTTACACAAGCTTAAATGTATATACAGTACACCGATTCAAACGCCCTCTGGACCAGACGTTTTGTATCTATCAACCATATTCAGATGATGGATGGACTGGTGGTTTTGTGTAATGGGCCCTAGTTTTAAACATATACCATCAAACTTTGAATAGTGTTGAGGTCTAGACCATTTCCACTGAAGCTTAACTTTGCTTCAGTTTGGGTTTTGGGTTATGGTCTGGTTGGAACCTGATTTTGTCCAAGTTTTAACTAGTCAGTTGTTGATTTAGGGGGAAACTGAATAATTAATCAATTTACTTTGTACGATGCACAAGTATCACTGACAGCAATGCGGTCTGAAAAAAATTATGCCACCATCTCTATGGTTCACATTGTTCTTTGAACTGAAAGCCTATCGATCTTTGTTTTGTCTGACAAGTGGCCTTTCCTCCTGGAGACACTTAGCTCGTCTACATGGCGAACGCTTTCTAGGGGGGACCCTTAGCATCACCATATGAAATTTTGCTCTCATTGTGGAACGTTACGCTGGTATTCCAGCACGTTCCTATTTATAATGGGACTGATGCTTTGATGTTCCTTAATTGTTCCTGAACATCATAATAAAATCTAAAGGCGACCATCTTGATGAGGCTGAAAACAACTCGATATTCCAGTAGAACAATTATGCCAAACATGCATCAAAACTAGTCCAAGAAAAGATTAAATAAGAGTTAGACAAGTTTATAAAAATCACAAAATGTGTTTGTCCTAACCCTGAAACATCATTAAAATGGCCAAAATTAAGAGAACATTAAATTACATGAGTGTCCATTATGTAAACCTCTGATGGAAACTGTCCTATCGCAGACAGAAGGACCTTTGTACCTTTTCAAACAATCCCTCAGTCCTGTAGTGTCCAAATGCGGTGAAATGGCTTTTTCCTGAATTTCTGTTATTAAAAAAAAAAAAAAAAGATGAAAGAAAGCAAAAGAATGTAAACACTTTAAAATTGTGGTACATCTGGTCAAGCAGTTTCATAAGGGAATTCTCAGATAAATATGTTTGACAGATGGTGGAGATGTGAACCCAGTTTGTCAGAGACCACCTATCTGAATCAGACATACTGAGCTGATCTGACCTTAGATAACATATTCTCACAACTTGAGATAAATACGAAAAGACATTGACGTGGTTCTCTGTGTTAGCTAAAACCCCTTAGTGACCTAAATAAGTAAGTTCAGGTTGCAGCAGATATTATGTTAAACAGTAACGTATGGCAGATTAAATCATTTCTAGACAGCAGAATGAATAAGATTATTAATTCATAGTTTAATTCATTCACCACTACAAAACAAGAGGAAAGATGAGCAAAGAATAACAAAATGTTTCCACAAAGCCGTTCTGACGTAGCAGTCACTACAGCAATTTGTTTACCTCTTTAGGGATCGACTTTCGAGGCTGTTATCACACCTACAATGGTCAGGGTAAGAGGTGGGTATTTTAACCAATTAACAGCCATTGTCTTACATTGCAACAACAGCTTGTTTTTCCTCCCCGGCTCTCCACAAAACTTCAGCCAGAGCCAAAACAAGACAGTGTCTCCTGGTGCTGCTGGAAGGTCTTAGTCGTCTGAAAACAAAATGAAACGTCAGTCTTAAACCACCTTGTCTGCAGTTCCAATCCAGATGATACAGACTTTATACAACAAACAAAAACCAAGTTGTGAATAATTCCTAGGTGGAAGGAAAATAATACATGGTTTCTCTTTGCAGAAAAGAAAATGCAAGTAATTTGTGTGCAGTTTTAGATTCGGATCAAAATTTTAACTACCACGTAAAAGCTTTTAATAAACCAGCTTTCAATTATCTTACAAATGAAACATGCTGACAGCAGAATTATAATGTGTCAGTGACTTTCTTCAGGAGGGAAACTGAAGCTGTCATGAGAAAAAACGTTGATGCAACAAAAAGACCAAACAGCCAGGCTGACAAAGAAACAACTTAGAAAAAGTTTATAACATATCACAATAAAACACATTATAGTTTGTGTTGTGCCAACATGTGAAAATGTTAGATTAAGACCCAGAAAGGCAAAGCTTTGATGTGAAAGCTCACTTACTGAAGGAGAACATCTCCACCATCGGTGTTTTCAAACAGAAGCTTCTTCAAAAAAACTGCCTGAATTGATGCCAGGACTCCACAAGGACCACCCTGAAAATTAAAAAAAAAATCTTATTAAGCATTAAGAGTGATTTCGATAATAGACATGAGAATAAATATGTACTTAAATTTATTTTAAAGTATGATCAAATTACCTTTCTCTGCACAATCCCATATCTGAGGTCATGTGTGTCAGAAAAGGTAAAACCCTGATTCTTCCACTCAGTGCTAAAACAACTTAAGCTGGAACCCAGAAGAATTGTTTTCAATTCCTAAAAGAAAACAACTATTAAACAAACAAGCTCAAATCCAACAGAAACTGACTCTGGCTGGTCTCTGTATCAGTGCTGTCAGAAACACACCGTGGTGTTGCGATGGTCCATGGGACGGCCTGGAAATGTAAACTTTGAAACGGCGCTAAGAAGAGGCACTTCTGACAGAAGACCAGAGTCATCAATGTCATCTGAAAATGTAATAAAACACATCCATTTGGCAAATCAAGTTGTTAAACACATCTATGACATTTATTCCTTTCAGGGCTTACCTAAAACCATCTCAGCCAGGTTCAGCTCATGGGCATCTGGTTTCATCTTTACTCTTCAAGAAACAAGATACAAAAAACCTCTGATAACCTCCTGAATACACTTTCATTACTATGAAAACATACAATCCAACTAGTAACAAATGAGTATTTACTTTATTGTGTTTCCTGTTCTTTGTCCTTTATTTCTGAAGTCCTTTTCTTCCAGGTTTTCTTCTTTTGACTCAATGGACTTTAGATTTTGTTCTTCGCACCTGGATGTGTTTTTGGCAGTCAACTCAAGTCCATCCTGAGACTCCCTGCTTTCCTGATCCCTGATGAACAATGGTTGAGAAACGTCGACCCTTTGACTCTGCCTTTTTCTGTTAGATTCCTGAAACGAATACCATAATTTAAATATGGACGAAAAATATCAGAAATATACCATCTACAGGTTTTTAAGGTAAATACCTGAGCTACTGGTCCGGCCACCATGCCTCGCCTGATGCGGCTAGTTTTGTTTTTCGAGGTGGCCCCAGCAATTAAATATTTACTTTCTTTCTCTTTTTGGGTGTAGTTCTCCTTTTTTGAAGGCACTGGTTGCTGGCCTTCTTGGTAATCTGTGTTGCCAGTTAAGAAATCATTTGGATTCAAGGAGGTGGGTCCATCTTTCTCAGAAATTATTGATAAATCTGTCACCGGAATGCTGCATCTTTCTTTCACTCCAGAACTGTAAAAAAGAATACCATGCAAGTAAAATACAGTAGCTTTAATGGAATAAAATCATGCAAGTTTGTAGCTGTTAAATACCTCAGTTCAGAACAAATCGCTGGTGTAATTTCATCTGCTTTTGTTTCATTTATCATTGACGGCGATCCTGCACAGTAATCAGATGTTGAGCCTGTATTTGGGACATGTGCAGAGTCTCCTGTGGGGACATTTTCATGGTGTAACCGTTCAATATGATGCTTCACGATGATCTCCAACAATGTTTTCACAGGCGATTTCTGAAGCTGCAATTTTAAGAAAGTCAGTTGCAGACTATTTAGGCAGATATGTATATAAATGTGTGGCATTTATCAAGATGAATTTACCTTATTTTGTCTGTAGAGATCTTCAATGTTAAGCATCTGCTTCAGCAGTGATCGATTATTGATACTGGCTGGCGTGCGTGGATGTTCCTCATCCATACAAGCAATGGTCCTTTTCAGGCCCTGTGCATAAAACACCACAGAATGCATGAATGGATGGTGGGATAGGTGGATAGATGGATGGGAAAACAAAGAGAGGAACATTTATAGATAGGGAAACTTTGTTTATATACAGCAACAGTTAGAAAAGCTCATCGAGAAGGCCAGCTGTGTCCTTGGATGCCCCCAGTGCAGGAGGTGAGAGACAGAAGAACTCTGTCAACACAACACCAAGGAGCAGCAATAGCACAGATTATTCCTCCTGGGAGCTGAGTAGAAGGAAGAAATTATAACCATCACTACTCCCAACAAATTCAATACATCCCTGCTTTTATTTGCTTAGTTTTTTTTATTTATTTCAAATAACATTCCTGTTGTTATTTTAACAATTCTGTTGCTTGTACAGCCAATTGTTGTTTTCAAATACAAATATCCATGCATATTTTTCTTTAAATGATCCTCTTAATCTGAATATACTCATTTGAATAACTGTACTTCTTTTCTTATGTTGGAAATTTGCCATGACTGTTATTCAGATTTATATATATTTTTACATTAATATGAATATGCTTGCTTCCACTTATCTTTAACTTGCTGCTGGTACACTTGAATTTCCCCACAATAGGGCAATAAATGATATTTCTATTCTATTCATGCATAAGTGTGACCAACAATCAAAGAAAAAACTTCAAAATAATATCTGTCACATACTGTATAAGAAAGTTAAATGACAAGTACTAATTTACTTTAAAATCTCCTACTTCAATCAATGATACCAACTGGACAAACAGTTAGTATAGTGACATCCTTCGATCAAAATTTGGAAGTAAGAATTGTGTTATCATTTATGAGTGTCTGATTTCTGCACAACCTAGCCCTATCAGGGAGTTTGTTCCAGAGGCAACGGAAAACGTGTAAAAGTCTGCTCCGATTAATATATCCCCAATTGCTTTATCAATGAATTGCATATTACGACACATAATAGTCCTAATATTGCTCCAAACTACAGCTTTTCAACCACTTTTGGGGTTTGTGCTTGATTCAGTTGTTCCTTTTATATATGTAAATGACAAAAATAAATCAAAAAGTCAGCGTAAACACCATATCACGGAACACGTCCCAAAACAACATGCTGACCACTGAGAGGGTGATGCTAACACGAGCGAGGTAGCTAGTTAGCTAACGGTCTTCACAGAAACAGAATTCTGTTGACACCTAGTGTTCGCTCACTTACCTTCCTGCTCAGATATTCCCGCACTAAAGACGAAGAAATCTCTTCCACCGAAGGGGCCATGATAATGGAAGCGTGTCCAGCTGCAGGAAATTCAGCAAAAAGCAGCAAATGTTGGAATGAAACGGCCTTGGGCGGTTTACGCTACGCTACGCTGCGCCGCGCCGACACCGCAGATCTTCCGTTAGGTGGATAGAACAACAATGAGACGAGATCCTCCACGAAGAGATACTGTTGTTGGCAAAGTGTTGTCTGAAGTGGCGCCTCTTCGGTTGTTGCTTTAATTAAACGAAATTGTACGTTTACACATAGGTTGTCAGATCAGGAAGACTGAAGGTTGGTGGAGAGCATCAACATGTTTTATAGATCAGTGAAACTGAGCAGCTGGCTGTTCGGCAATGCGTGTTACCATGGTAATGAGAGTCGCTCTGGTGTTCCACAAAATGATGTCTTTGTTTTTCAGGGAAACTATCAAGGTCACCATAAATCCTGCAATCTTGATGTCAGGCTCAGTGACATCCGAGGAATAAAAGCCAAATGTGAAAGGATAACATTTCACTTTGTTATAAACCATCAAAAAGCTGCCGTCTTCGGTAAATATGTGTCACAGTATTTTCCAGAGCTTCATTAGGTTAAAATCGACCTTTACGCTGCACAATTGTTATTCTTAAATGTGGAAGAAACATACATATATAACCTAAGGCTGTAGTTCCCAAAGGTGGATCACTAAATGGGATCCTGAGATTCCTTTCACCTAAATACCAAAAGTTACAATGAAAAAGCATATGCCTTTTAGTAATGTTGCTAAAGATGAGAAAGAAAGAAAAAAAACCCAGGACTTTTTATGCTAATTGTATTGTCCTTGTAGCATTTGTTCACTAACTGTAAAATGCTTATACTCAGCTAAGAGTCGAGGTCATGATTTAAAGTGATTAAACCATTATTATTTATAATTCACAATATCCATCACACAAACATGACACAAACTACACGTTTTCATTCATCAAAGAGATGTATTTTTTTTAATTTTATTAAAACGTGTTCTCTATTTATAATATAATAAGACAAATCATCAGGCTAGCCTACTTTTCACTAATTATCAACAATAAAAGATTGTTCTTGACAAATAAACAATGACATCTGAATCAAGAATTTAGAGAAAATTGGCGTGGGTTCATGAAAAATAATCAGTAATCAATTGTTTTTGTCAGATTCTGCATATAAAAAATTAGGATGTACACATGAATTTATTTCCTGCAAAATGTGACTGCTGCAGTCGTACCTTGATGAGTGTTGCCTCTTGGTGTGAGACCTGGTTAGTCTTGTTTGCTGTTTATGGACCATAAAAGTGTGATATTTACAATGCAGATCAACAGCATTTTGAACTGATTAACATTGTTGAGGTTTTGTGACAATAACATATTTGAAGCACAATGTGACCCCTGGTGTTGAAACAGGAATCTGTCTGTTTTGGCACAGGTATATTCCAAAATCCCTACAGGGTGGGCAGCATTTTTCATTGAGCAATACGTAAACAACATAATGTCTTGTGTATATGCGTGCATGTGCTGTGTATCCTTGTCTTAGGAATGCCAAGCATACTGTCCGTCCCTCTACCATTTGACCACAGTGGATGATGTTTTACATTGAAAAACAACCGGGAGGGGCTTCAGTAGTCATAAGCTGCAAGACAGAAACAGAAGGACTGTTATAAAAGTTTGTTTTCCAGCCTGAGTTCCTGAACAAGAGGAGCATGCGATCCACTTTGTAAAGTGAGGTAAATTCCAGGGAAATATCACCATGCAGGCATGCAGTCACACCAGAGTGGTCTTACTTTCTATTGTGAGAATGCAGGTACTTGCTGCTGTGCCCCTGCTGTTCACAGCCTTGCACATGTACTCCCCCTCATCCTCTGGGAAAGTCTCCGGCAGGTAGAGGCAGTATGTCTCTCCTCTTTCGATGTACTGATAGTCCTCACAGTCCTGGAGCATCTCTCCCTCAAACCACCAGGTGACCTCTGGCTTTGGCTCTCCGGTGATCTTAACGGTGAACCGAACTGGCTCAGAATCCACCACCGACTGGTTTTTGAGGGGCTTTTTAAACCACGGCGCACCTGACCTCGCGTGATCATCCTCATCTTCATAGGCTGCAGATCCGTTGATGATGCTGCTTTCATCCTCGCCATCATCCTCCTTCTTCTGCAAGCAGACAAAAACAGTCAAGTTCTCTTGCAGGCATCAAATGAAGCCCAAGTGAGCCTAACTCTAATTTGTATGTGACACAGTCAGGTACTTTTTGCAGCGCAGCATCAATTTCTTGCTGTTCAAACTGCATCCTCTGCAGCTTCTGCTCCTCTATTCTCCTCCGTTCCTCTTCCTCTCTGGCTTTGGCCATTTGTTCAAACCGGGCCCGCATGTCCACCTTCTGTTTGAACGGTAGGTCGTCAGATCTCACCGAAGTTGCTTCTCTTTCTTCTTCTTCCTCGTACTGAAATGCATGGGTCATATGTACAGTTCAAACAAGATTTCTAAAAACACATTGTAAAAAGACATGGCATTTGTTCATTTGGAAGTCCAATTTGCTTAAACACCTTAACTTCCATGTTACGTCAATATCCAATATTTCAATTTGATGCTCATTTCTCTTTGGGCTTTTCTGCTCCTGTTGGTACATCAGTGTTTTTCACTGTGAATGACACTATCTTACCAGCTTCAGTCAGTATCTTACCAGCTTCAGTCAGTGTCTTCCCATGGTCTTGTCGATACATACGTTTTTTAACAAATCCAGTGAGTCACTGAAATAAGTAGAACCGACCTCCTGACTGCTGAACGTTCCTATGGCCGAACTGTTTAAAAGTGTTGTGATCTTTGTTTGAAAGCCTCTGAATTTGAATAAAGCATTTTTCTGGCATTTCACAAGTAGAAATAATCTTAAATTACCTAAGTGGTTGTGTCTCTTTTTATACAGTGGACATATGTAGTATTTCAGGTGTATGTGTTATTTTTCAATTAATTTAACTACTGTCTTTTGCTTTTTAATGTATTAGCTTTTGAAACCTAACAGTTTTTGTCGTTTGACACAAGAACTTGTTTGTAATAGAAGACCCATTCATATTTTCACAGTAAGACACCTAGGATTGTTTTAAGTTTTCAAGGTTCCCTAAGAATCAGCGCAAACTATGTTCTGCAGAGAAAAGATAAATTCTTCATTTAACATTTGAGTCCTTTTACCTCCTGGGCCCTTTCAGCTTCTCTCTGTTTAATTTCGTCATCAATGGCCTTCCTCCGCTCTCGTTCCATCTCGATCTTTTTCTGGATCTCCTCCTCTGTTAGCTGCTTGATTTTCTCAAATTTGGACTTCAGGTTTTTGGCCTTAATGGAGCCAGTTTTCTTGAGTTTTGTCAGTTCTTCGTATTCTGTGCTTATGACCTCTGAGCTTTCGTTTATTTCTTCCTGTGAAATATCACCACAAGTTAAGTGTTATATTATAAAAGTTTAGAGCCACAGTCCAAAACTAAAACAAAAAATATCAGTGTCATATTCACAAACATTTGTTTGGATGAAGTCAAGCTTAAATTTAAACCTTAGGTGAAGACGTATCTAAAACAAATGTGGTTTTACACAAGACTTTAAAATTTAAAGACAAACCTCTCCCATCTCTTTTCTGAGCTGCTCAAATTCCTGCTTTTCCTGCTCCAGCTTCTTTTTGCGTTCCTCAGCTTTGCGTCTCCTCTCAGCTTCTTCCTTCTCTTTTAGGAGCTCCTCAAAGTTGATCTCTAATTTTCTGGGGTGCAGAGCCTCCTGAGACTCACTCTTCACCATCACCTCGTCATCTTCCAGCACCTAAAAGAATATCAGGTAACGTAACGAAACGCTACGTAACATAACAAGGTAACTCCATTCAAACAATGCATTTAGAGTCAGCATGCATCTTGTTATTATTCTGCATGAAAATCCAGATTTAAATTTGACTTTATTGTATTTTTTCAAAAGATTAAACTAAAAAAAAACCTTATTGTTTCATCTCCATATGCAGATTTTTCCTGATCCAGGATAGGGCTCTTAAAGAGACGATTTGGACATGGTAACAGCAGTACAGACATATCACTTGAGCCCAATAGAATAATATAGAGAATATATATATACATATATATATATATATATATATATATATATATATATATATATACATATATACATCAATTACATACATTGTAATTGATGTTTACAATGTATGTAAACATCAATGTTTACAT
>CAEGAD010039180.1:0-17953 GCA_903067055.1 Poeciliopsis paucimaculata | reverse complement strand
GTTCGTCGCTTATCTCCGTTCCTAATTCCTGTTCCCAGCCTGCTCTGAGGCCCTGCATGGATGGTGAGGATCTGGATAATAACACATTATAAATCTGGGAGATTAGTCAGTCTCCTCTCACACTTTGGACTGAACCATTGTTCTAACAACGGTGGGGGTTAGGGGACGTGAAAATCCATCCTTCATTTTTAATTAGATGAAAGCTGGATTTTGTTTCTTTTCTTTGTTTCTTTTTCCGTTTTATATTGATATTGTTTAAATACAAGGGTTTCCTTCATGACTTTTTGGGGGACAATTCTAGAATTTTCCAAGATTGGGGAGGTCCGGAGAACCCCCCCCCCCGAATCCCTTGAGAGTTACGCCCATGTATGTTCCTGTCCTGCACAGATCAAAGCAACTGATGAAGCGCATTGACACATGGTACGTCTCAATTAGGCATTAGCTTCTAACATGGTAAGTTTTCCCACATGATGATAAGAGTTATTTCCATAAGGTAACTGATGACAATTTACTTGAATCTCCCTTCCAACAATATAAACTAGCCCTATAAGTAGAAATTCCACAGTTTGAGAAAGTGAAAAAAGAGTGTGATATTGTTCCTTTAACCAATATCAGTTTGGGCCTTAACTGAGCCCCAACTGAGCAGAGCTAAAGTTGGGGCACTACTCCATCCTCCAAAACCATTGTCAGTCTCTCTCCAGCATCTCATTTAAAGGGCTTTGAACTGTAGGAAAAGTACAAGGGAAAAAGCATGAGTATGGAAACATTTCTATAAACACAATATGCAGTTTTATTTTAAGACTGGTTCAATATCATTTGGACCAGTTTTAAAATAAAGTTTAATACAGCAATAATTGTGATCTAAAACGACTAAAATGCCCTGATTACAAACATCTAAAAGAGAGAGAAAAGCAGCTATGAAACTTTTAAACTAATTTACTTAAATTTACAACATACTACATGTTATATAAAATATATATCATTCTCTTAGTCTCCTGTCCTGACATGTTTCCCAATCTACATGTGTTGCACTTTTTCAAGCAGCAACAGTGAACAGCTTGAGCCATTTAATGGGGTTCTGAGATCTACAGACTGATGCAGCATGACTTTCTTATACTTATACCACCCAAGACTACACATTGTGAAGACAAGCCTCAACTCAGAAAGGAAAGCTGTGACTCTTAAGATTACCCAGC
The DNA here is from genome assembly GCA_903067055.1 of Poeciliopsis paucimaculata. Taxonomy (NCBI): domain Eukaryota; kingdom Metazoa; phylum Chordata; class Actinopteri; order Cyprinodontiformes; family Poeciliidae; genus Poeciliopsis; species Poeciliopsis paucimaculata. Next base: position 16,757 of record CAEGAD010039180.1, on the reverse strand, counting down.
TATTCATCACAACTAATGGACTGGATCACTTTCAAATCAGTGTTGTGTGTCCTGCAAATAGCTTGAATCATGTCCTCAGACAAGGCAAAACTACATCTAGGATTACTAAAACATATCCTATGCTTTTATATAGGCCCATGTGCTAGAGAGTCTAAATATGTCATCTGATGTGGAGAAGTGTAATTGCAGAACAAAAACAGCCTGAAGGTGAAGTTCAGTGAGGGTAGAAAACCATACAACTGGTAGATTTCTGAACTAACATGTATAGACAACTGGATCTGAAGGCCTTGAACTCCTTTCTGTTCCTGGTCACTTCTTTTCTGTCTCCAACCCAAGTTTTACATTATGCTATAATATACAAGGTTACCCAAATACAAATTATTTGACAAATCATAAAATTAGGCTGGGAAAAAATAATCAATACAAAAAGTAAAATACTTTTGTTTTCAGCTGTATTTTTGCATTTTGTGTCCCTTGACAGAGATTGACTGGTCATGCATCTGTACAAGATGTGCATCATCAGATAGTATCAGCCAGTGTTTGTCAAAAAAAATTTGATTCAACTGATGCTGAAGAAATCTGGGAGAATGTTCTGTTTTTTGTTCCTTTACTTCTGGATAATAGATTTCTATCTAAGCGGTCTTTTGTCAATATTTGTTGTTAATGTAGCTAATAGGGCCAACAATTAATGTGAAGCATTTCTCTTCTGTTTCTATTCCATTAAGGTTTGTTCTTATGAAGTATGGAAAATAGTTTAATTAATGCAGGTTTATTTCCTTTTTTTTTTTTTTTCATTTTGAACCCTGGCAAATTACAATTGATAGATTACAAGAATTCATTTAAGAGAAAACTGACTCTCATATTTCAATTTAAAATGTTTTTCCCCGTTTAAATGTTAAAAAAAAAAAGGTAAACCCAAGAATGACATGAATAAATTAGATTAACAAATTCACCATAAACTATAACTCTCTGACTGCATGAGAAGCAACTTGCCTGGCTTTTGTTTCACTTCTGCCTCTCATTTCAAATAATCATTTCTAACTCCAGTGAAGGTTTTCTCCAAATGGATTCAGGCGGGATAAATCATCGTACTCACCACAAAAGAGAGAAGCCAGAATATTCTACCTTTTTTTTTTTTCCACCACAAGGGTTTAGAACTGAAGCGGTAAGCAAAGATAAAGAATAAAATTTATGTGGATCAAGATATTTTTTTCCTGGGTCCATCCTATATCAAAGCTGTGTGGGAAAGACAGCAAGTTGAATCAGAGTTAAAAAATGTATCCTTTTAACTTTTGCCTGAAACAAAGAGAGTCCCATATGCTTCTGTGTAGAAGTCCAGCTGAGGGCCAGGCAAAAAGTCAAAGAAGCAAAAGCACACTAACATCACTCTACAACCATTTGTCTGGTATCAAAATTACTTTGCACTCTTTTCAGTTCAAGACATATTAATATATGCTGTCTCATCTGAATTAACCAAATTCATATGGTTATTACACATGTATATTACACATGTATATTATTACATGTGTAATAATATAATTATTACACATGTAATAATGTATATGTGTGTAATAATATACATTATTACACATGTAATATACATTATTACATGTGTAATAATGTATATTACACATATGCGTAATATAATGTTATGCATATTCAAATGCGTAACATTTGAATATCAATGTTACGCATCGGGATTTTTATTAAAATCCCAATGGCCAATCCCAGTGGGTTGGTCATTTGATATTGATGCAGAATTATGGGGTGTTTTAACTGTAGCAGAGAAGCAGTAAAGTAGTTTGGTTGATTGTGTCGAAAGTATAAAGAAATGTGTATCACTATACGCTGGTATAATGGCACTATTAACATTGGCTATCAATATTGATACACATTTTCATGCTCATCAATAATCACTCTTCTGAGCTTAGAAATTTGAGTTGCAACAATAAAAGTTCACTTTCTAAGCCAAGCTGAAAAAATAATTACACCAAAATTTGAAACTATATTCTATGTAATATTTAAAATAAAAAGCAGCGGTCCTGCGAAACCTGCGAAAACGCAAAGCCCCAAATAAGAACATTGTTTTGAAGAAAAGAAAATAAGGACAGTCAATGCCACAATAATCAATTTTTCATCCGTTTTTTGTTTTCTGTATTTGCGCTGTATAAGTTTTGTCCTGTTATTGTTCTTTTTTCTTTTTTTCTGTATAAATGTTAAACATATCTAAGAAGCATAATATATATAAAAAAGCAGCAGTCTCTCAAAGCCAGACATTTAAAAAAAAAAAAAAAGCCTTTAGATTTCATTTTAATCTTCCTCAGTCAATTGAAAAAATAAAATTTGTATGGTTTTTGTTTTTGTGTCCATGTGAGCAACAGGAAATGACCAGAACAGAAATATGTTGTAGCTATTTTTATGAAAAGGCTTACATTTAGTGAGGGATGTGTTAACCAGGGATACAACTAGACGCACAGGAGGCTTTCAACCAAACTTGCCTAATAATTGTGCACACAGTGTATTGACAAACAATTGGGTTTCTTTGAACAATTACAATCCCAACAGTCAATTCCAAAATATTTACAACTGAAGCACTATGACAGTCTATAAAGTTGAATAAATTACTGTCTGTTAAAATCTGTTCTGGGTCTCCCTGAAGTAAAACATTTGACATCAGTGCGTCTACAATTAAAATCTACAATTAAAATAAAGCAAGCCTGGGAAGCTGAGCTTGTTATTGAGATTGAAGATGAAACATGAGATGAAATATTAACAAACATCAAGTCTTGTTTAATTATTGCTAGGCTTCTACTGGTTACATGTACAAGGTAGCTCAAAGCTTACATTAATTAGCTCAATAGAATCACTGTGCAATAAAGCAGAAAGTACTTTAGCACATCTTTTTTGGTTTTGCCCAAAATTACATAATTTTTGGTCTCTGATTTTTCAATCTGTGTTTAAAGTCATTGTCACATCAGACCCTGGAATTGTTCTGCTAGGGTAGTTGGAGAATCTGGATTGTAACATACGGACTGCTCTGTATGATGATTGTGAAGAGGTGTAATCTGACATTGTGGAAGTATGAGTTATCCCCCAAGACCGAGACCTGGCTAACTGAACTTGGAAGCATTCTACCTGTGACAAGACTGAGATACAAACTTTTGGAAACCACTCTACTACTATTTTGTAGTGGGATGGTGACTATTACTACAAAATAGCTAAATTTAAGGGGAGTCAACTTTTGTATGTAGTAAAATGATAAAACAAGCTTTAATTAAAAAAAAGACATCAGTATCTTTATTCAGTCATAATAACGGTATTTTCCTTTTTCATCATATTAATTAAAGTACTGCACTTTAAAAAATTAACCATGAGAGGTAGCAAATCAAATGCATGCTTCGTAACCACACAACAGGACCTTTTGTTGCTTAAGGATTTAACATTTGAGGAATTTAGTTGGGGATTATGAGACAACAAATGCTTTTCATTCTTCTCACATTGATGTCAAGGGAAATAAAACGCCAACAAACTGAAAACCTTTTTTTTTCTACTCTCCCAGTTGAAAGCCTACAGTGAAACTCTTAGTTTTGGGTGTGCCACCAATAGCATCTCATTTCCATGAAAGTGAAAAAGAAAGAACTAAATCACACACCCATGGAGGTTTTCATGTTGAGTCAATCAAACAGTGCCTGGGCCCTCAGGCTAGGTGTAAAAGATGTTTATTTTGTGCCAAAGTGTTTTATCCAGCTCTGAAACACTCTTGTTTCCAAAATGTTTGCCTTCTCCCTGCCCAGACAAGCACAGCTAGGCACGGCTAACGCAGCATGTTAAGGCAGAGTAGGGTTAAGCTTGCTCACAGTAATGTTCAAACGAGGAACAAAGCAGCACACCTCAGTGTATTAATCACTTCTTACTTTCTGTGACACTAAGTCCTCCTTCTCTTTCATTAAGGATCAGGAACCAAAAGCAAAAACAGTGGATTTGATTGGAGTCAGTCTCAGAGCCTAGTCAATGCAATGCTTTGTATTTGCAGGGTTTCATGAGAGCAATCTCTGGATTAATACGGCCCCCATAGAAATATTCAGATATGCTGCCTCTCCCACGCAGGCTTTGCTTGTTGTGGGTATGGACAGGAAACGTGCATCTTGGTGAAATTCCAGATTTATTTTTTTTTCACAACCTATGGACTACTACCTTTAAAAGCATACCATTCCATTCCTTTTAAAGGATTAAGTAAACAGTGATTTTGAAAAGTCTTCACACCACATTTAAAACTGCCATGCTGTTGGGATGGAAAAAATTAAAACTAAGAAAAGTTATTCAGAATGACATGTTTTATGTATATTTCCATTGAAAAATGAACAATAGATGGAAAGAAAATTCTAAAACAAATTATCAAGTACAAGCATCAGTGTGTTGAATGAACTCTCCCTTAAATGCAAATACAAGCTGACGCTTAAGTACCCATACAAATAACACAAAAAAATAAAGGTTATGCAAACAGATGATCATATTTTATTAATGCAACCTACCTACCATGATGCCAAACTCAATTTAATTTAATTCAGTTTCTTTATATAGCACAAATTCACAACACATGGCGTCTCAAAGTATGTTACAAAAATGTCCATTCAACTCAGTTACATTAACTCACTGATGATTCAAATGCATACATTCTAATATGATCCTACTTAGACACTGCAGTCATGTTCTCTTTATTTTTCAAACTGGTTTAAAAGGCTTTCTGTCTAAGGGAACCCAGCAGTCATTTTGGAAACACTAAACAGTCAGAGCCATCCAAGTAAATGAAGACTTTTGCACACACCTGCCACGTGTGTGCACTATCTAACATCACCATCTATGTACAGACCTAAATATTTTAAGAATGTGGTCTGTTTAATGTTAATTTGAAGTTTATGGGACTCACACCAATCTGGAAACCTATCTATGCCAGCTTTATGACTGTTGGCAAGTATTTTTTCCCAGTGCAGCACACAGCAGGATATTCTTCTGAATAGCTAAAAGATGCAAACACCAGTTTTTAAATTTGTTGTCTCTTCTTGTTCCAGGGTTTCTGTGTTGTATTACACCAAACCCTGAGGTTTACATTGGAAGTCCATCAGCCTGTAAAGGATAATCATTAGATCAAGACAGCTCCGTGATCAAATCCAAAATATGTCTCCCACGCATTTCATATTCTCAGTGTATTTGGGTTGTTGATGTTCCGGTCCAAGGGCATTAATGAAGAAAGTATAATTGGGAAGCTGAAAAGCAATGGTAAATAAAGGTTCAAAGCCCCTCTTCTATTCTTCACAGGCACAACTAATGATGCTGTAGCTCCCAAATAATCAAAACAGGTCATTTGTATGGATTCAGAAAGTCTAGCAGCTAAAGAAACTGAAATGAATCTGGTTCCCACAGAACAAGCCTGATGTCAGGAGGTATCTCAAGAGGAAGGTCAACTGAGAAAAAACTGAAGCGGATACATGAGCCTTACAGCTAGACAGCTACTCTGCTGGGTAAACACAAACTAATTTTCACCTGTCTTGTTTTTTCTTTTTAAGAAAAACATATTTGGTATACATCAACACATATGAATATGGTTCTTTTAAACTTTTTCTTATCTACTCTCTGAGCAGAAGTCAAATAAGTGAACTTTATTTTTATAGCTTATTTCAGCAAGAAGGGAGTTCAAAGTGCTTCACATAAAAAAGATATTACACTGATCAATTATGAAACAAGTAATAAACGTCACATTTGTCTAATGTCATCATCAAAATGATCAAGCATAAAATATATTGGCCAATGTTGCAGTTATTAATCAAAGAAAACTCTACACAGGTGGGTTTCTAGCTTTGATTTAGAGGAAATCAGCTCCTCTCTCCCATCTTCTCTCTAAGAGCATTAAATGCAGAACATAATATTCACAAAGATTAAATATAAGCTGGCAAACAGAACAAAGTATGTCATTAAAACAAAAGTTGTTGTCACTAAACAGGAAACTAAAAAAAACATAACCTTTTTTTTAAAAAAATACTAAGTAAAGATGAAAAAAATAAATCAAAATCGATTAACAGTATTGACTCTAACTTAAATAGAACTATAACTTAGGTTGAATAAACAGCACCCTTTAATACCTAACATTAGGTTGAAATTTTAAAACAGGATTAAATAAGATCTTCTAAAAGAACAGGGAAACTATTTTGGTTTGAATTCTGGGTTAAATGTTAATCAACTGTTGGTAATATTGTTTCATTTCTTTTCAACAAGTAATAAGCCAGCAGATTAAACTTATTTTCTGGTCTGTGGTCATACACCTACACATTTCACTACTCACGTAGAGGAACCTAGTCCTGTGTCGTTATGTGTTCTAGTTAATGTAATCACATTGTAAATGTTACAGACACAGGATGGCTTGTTTAGAAAATGTATTAAAGGAGATTTGTCATGTCCATCACACGTCTATCATTAAAGAAAGAGAAATGATATGCGATATCAAATTTTAAATCATCAATAGTGCAGCCATAGACATTCAACAGTGTGAAGTGATTAGAATAAAGATTTCCTGCTACAATGACGCATCAGCCACTCAGATCACATTGTGTTGAACTAAGTTTAAAAGGAATATTTTTCCAAGTAATAATTGCAACACCACAAACCTTGCTGGAAAATGAAGATTGATATAGTTTGTCTACCCAAGTACAAGGCAGAGACTTCTGTTCCAAAAACATCTAAAAAAAAAAAGCTGGTCTAATGTGAGTCTCTTGAAGGAACAACATGTCAGCTGCCAAAGACTTAAGAGTCGTGCAAAAACCTTACCACGTTTAACTGAGCACCCTGACGCAGACATGTACTAGTTAAAATTAAGCAGTGATGTTGCTAGTTATCCAACTTACAAGAGTATATAGCATTCCTTCTGAAAACTGACCACAAACATTATTATTTCAACATTTCAATGACAAAAATCTGAAAAAATCCTGTTGTCGATATAAGAGCGACGTAAATTTATTTACGTAAATATGACTTAACCACACTGTTGACTTGGCAGTCGAATTTTAACGCAGGGGTCTATTTTCACCCCTAAATTTGTGAGAGTGGATTTTTCATAAGGGGCCAAAGAAGAAAAATCAAAGTTCGCGTGTCATGAATTCTTCTGCGAGGCGCCGCATCTGAAGGCATCACAGCTGAGACACGTCCGGCTTTGAACTGCTCACACAAAGGCGACTCTGCCTCGCACACTTCTGTGGTTCATTCGTGGAGAGTCATCCTTCTAAGATTTTTCCAAAGAAAAGGAGCTGATAAGCACTGCTGTTTCACTGGGTAAAGAGTTTTGATCCAATGAAACAGATTTCTTCAGTTCCGGCTCAGAGTGTGAACTAAGGCATTTACAGGCTAACTCATCTCTTTCCTTTGGTTACATCATTCCCCAGCCTTGACTGTGATATATTGAAGCTGTTGTACTAATTCACTCACTTCACTCACCACCATTGTTTCCATCTCTTTGTCATCCAGTCCAGTGAAGGATGTTCCCAGAGGAAGGAATTGTTTTTATGCATGATGTCCATTTTGTGGTTCAAAGATGAAGTTCCCTCCTTAGTATTTTTGGAGATTCACAAGCTTCACTCTGCCTTGTCTGCCTTGTAATAGCATCTTTCACTCCTGTTCTTACATGTTTTCACCAGCTTGTCAAAGGAAATGAATGGATGCATCCATCAGCTAAAACTGCTGAGCAGTGGCTCTTGTTTCTGGCCGTGTGGTTGGTAATCGTCACGTCTCACTTTCTGGTGATTTGTTAAATTAGAATGCTTGGAAGTTTTTATATGAATTGTTCCTGAAATATTCAAACACAAGCAGCGTGAATAATGGGAAGACTGTGAACTTCACACAACAACTCCAGTTTCTGTGGTTAAAAAAAGACGAGGATTGTAAATGGTGTCACTCCAAGAAATAATTTTGTAAATTTACTGTAAAATACTAGCAACTACACCGTAAATTTACTTAATTGTACTGTAATTTACTGACAGTAGATTACTGTTAAAGTAGATACAGTACAGATACTGTAAAGAAGCTGCCAGTAGTTTACTGGCATAAAATTGACATATTCAGCATTGTGATGAAACGATATATGCAGTAAAATTCTGACGTCTTCAGACGTCATTCTGACGTCTATTTTATTGTAGGTTTTACTGCTCCATTGACTTTATCAGTAAAGCTTCTGCAAAAAAAAAAAGGCAGTGCAACATTTTATTGTGCAGTTGTAAAATGCATAATCTTTCCATTACATGACACAAAACAGGATGAACTAACATTCTTTAGGACGGAATTTTTATTTTTACAAATTATTTTTTTTATTTATACAAGTATGTGAGAATGAGGGTTTGTATATGTACATTTTGGTTAATTTAGTCCCTATGTGTCGAAAGTACAGCTTAAGACATTCCTACCGTCTTAAACTGCATTTCACTATTTCATTTTTACAATCTTAAGCATGCAAAAAAGTGTGTTAAAAGAAAATTCACATATCTATGCCTTTTGGGATTATTATTAAAAAAAAAAGAATAAAGAATAACTGAAACACTGATTTTATCAGTGTTAAAATCAGTGTTTATCAGTGTTTCAGTTATTCCTCATTATCACTTTTTTTGTTTTTATCATCCATTACTTTATCAATTTATTAGGTTGCTTATTATTTTCTTTAGTTGAACAATGCTAGCTTATTTAAAGAGTTTATTATCTGACATATTTTAACATTCTGTATGTGTGCGCAGTACTTCCTGTCACACCATTGCATGAATTTATCATTTATCTGTTCGTTAATGTCACCTCATCAGATTAGTGTTCATAGAACTTAATGCCTAAAAATTATTTGGCTAGTCATACCATATAATCAAGTGGTACTCCGACTTGTTAGTTTTGACCCTCCCTTTACGCGTCCCTCCACCCCACAGTAGTTTCACAGTGAAACTTTCACTTCATATTGCCCAAGTCCTTCCAGTAGATTATGTATCTACATTAGGGCCAATGAAAGAAAACATTAGAATACTACACTGACTTATAAAAAAAAAAAAACTTTTAAAGACAAAAATGTGGCATTATTGAAAAGCATGTTTAATTGCTGCTTGAATGACTTTTAATGAGCAGTTCTGTGGTCGTCATACAGGCTTTTACAGGTGTTCTGTTTTGCATTTGAATTTGTTTGGTGTTTTTTTGTCGATGCTGACTTTTGTTATGGAAGTCTGGCTGTGAACTACAGTTACAGTGATAACTAGATTTGTGTGTGCAGACATGGAGTCTTTCATTTTACAAAACCACATGAGTGCTGCTAAAGAGGGCGGGAATGCATTTGGTTATATTTTGGAGTCCTTTTAGCTCAGTTATAATTGTGAAATATACCAATCTGTCTTATTGTTAGCAGCTTGCGGCAAAGGTCTGTGTGGACCGTAAGCCTTCCATTCATCAAGCTACCATAACTGATTAGGTCTGTGCTGAGTTATGGTGGGAATCAGTAACGTTTCCTCCCTCATGTAGACTCGGGTTCCTGCTGATAACAAACAGCTCTATATAACTCACAGTCTTTAATGCACTGGAAGCAGGGAAAATTGTGTATTTGAAGGCCTTGTTGCATTCACACCACAAAGGGGGGTATTAATAGATTTATGAGACATGGAAGAGCTTATATAAAACAGGAAATCCACATCAAATGGAGTTTCCCCCAGTGCCACTTATTCTATTTTCTATCAAATCACAATTTTATCTCACCACACAGCTAGATTTTGCATGTGCTCTTTCTCTATGTTTCATACATTGTTTGTCTGAGGAATGATTTGTTTAGTGCATTTGTTTCCCATGTGAGCTGTTATTTTAAGAGCAGATCCTGTGACTAATGACTTGAGGTTTACTTTCTAGGTTATTTTCACTTCTACAGTAGAATGATAAAATGTCCTCAGAGGGAATGATTGAATTTTGACAGCATTTGGTCCACATCTATACCAGCGTTGGGTATGTTAGTGTTATGATTCAAAGGGAAGCCGGAACATGAGGCAGTTGACTGATTATCTTACAGTTAAGTTGATATCAATTTTCAAACAGAAACTACTCAACATAGCTGTATAGTGGATAAAAAAAAAAATTGTGAACTAATTAAAAACATATCAACTTTAGCCATATCCCATGTACCAAATACTACAAGCATCCAAAGGTCAACGTTTCATCAGGTTCAGTCATTGATATGGGTAGGGTCTAAGCAAGGGGTCTTATACTCCTGACCTCAAGGGTTGGTCTTAAGTAATGAATAATTAATTAATTGGTTAATTAATTAATTAATTAATTAATTAATTGATTAATTAATGAAGTATGTTATTCTTTATTATATACTATTTATGGAAATTTACATGTCAGCATAGTGTGTCCTATTAGACACAAAAAAAAGCTTTATGCATGTAAGCAAATGAATGAGTTATCTGGCAACAAAGAAGATCCTACAACTCTCAGCACCTAAGACCAGTTAGGATAGTGATATGGCCATGATGTCATTGTTAGACTCACTGGAACTCAGATGAAGTGTTGAGAGATTGTATTTTCAATAATAGATGTTGATTTCTTTTCTTGCAGGTTTCATGGTTTGGTGGATGAAGTAGAAAGTATTTTATGTAAGCACAAAGTTGTGTGCAGCAGAAGATGCATATCCATGCAGAGTCAAAGTTTTGAAAAACACATGAAAATTGCTTCATATTGTATGTTGCTAGGTAAATTGCTTGTTTTGCAGCATCATAGAAACCTTTGGCACTACTTATTTATTGCTCTTCTTGTGCTCCTGCTGGTTGTCAGGAAGCCGAGCAGCTGTGTAGAGCTTTGGAGCTCTGCCGTCAGGGATGGTTGGACTTTTCTTTTCAATGTCTGCTTTGCTGCCCCAGTCAGCAGTCAGCATGTTAGCACTTGCAGAATTCACCTACAAACACAGAACCTTAAACTCAAAATCAGCTGATTAGTTATTTCACCGTGTTGCATTGTTTTAATACTTCTTAGTCTAGTTCACCTTTTGTCTCAGTACAGTCACAAAACGTTTGTTGTTATTATTGTAAGATTTTATGTGACAGACATACACAAAGCAGTCAATATTTGAAGTGGATGAGAGGAGGTATATAGCTGTCAAAATCTACATGAAACAGCAGTTCTGGGCTTTGCCCAGTCCCTCAAGTTTTCTACCTGGGTTGTCCTGCATTTTACCTCAATCATCTTCTCATCAACTCTGGTTATCTTCTCTGTTCTAGCTGAAGAAAGCATCTAGATGAGATTATCCTGCCACCACCAACAGGCGTTTAATTATACACGTTTTTTATGAAAGCCAGAATTATGGAGTTCATGTCTAATATTGGTTGGTCGATTGACCCACCTTTGGGCAGATTGACCCACCTTAACTATCTCTTGGCTGCTTCATTTATTAATGCCAGTTTAGGCATATGGTTTTATAAGGCGGCTTTATGCTGTGCATAAGGAGCACTGCAAAGTATTTGTTGATATGGGCCTTATAAGGTAGGAAATGCTAAAACACATAAACACACACACTGCAATAGCAGGAGACAACATGCATACCCTCTGCAGCTCTGCTCTGATAACAGCTGAAAATAGATCCATCTTGTCTGAGTGTGGAGTTGTCAGGCCATCACTACTGATTGTGAGGCCCAGACAATAGCAGTGAGTCAGTGGGATGTGACAAGAGCGCCGCCGTGGGTGGAAACTCCTCTCAAAGGAAAATTCCACCCTCTGATCCCCTTGAATATCATCAGTGCTCATTCACCTGTGAAGCTTTACGTGGGTAAAGCTGACAGTGGAACTTTTGCTTTGCTGTGCAGTCTAGGAGGAAACTCTAGTCATTGCAGCTTGAAAAATAACCTGCTGACAAAATAGCCTAAAATTTAGGAAACACTTTTAAATGTGTCTGTAATGGATCCAGAGTAAAAGAGGTAATCCTTTTACTGCAGATCCATTATTTTTCACACTCAGGTTTCTGGAAATGTAATTTTTAGACAACTTTTATACATGGATCTGTTCATGGACAAAGGAAAAATAGTAAAGAATGAAGGAATGGATGGAACAACAGAGAAGGAGGGATGTGAGAATGGATGCAACACTTAAACAACTCAAGGAGGAATACAGCCTGGCAAATATGAGTATTTTTCTCTGCTGTACTTTGTCTTTCCATATTTATCTGGACCTGGAAAGTCTTCAAAAACAAATGACAGCCTTTTGTAAAATGGGTAAGAGCCCTGGAAGCCATAAATGTCAGGAGAATCCTAGTTGCTTTTGTTCAAGAATAAAAGCATGTCCGAGTATTCATGCCAGCATTCTGTAAATGATAAGTTTATAGAAACTAATAACTAGGTTTCTGTAATTATGAAGAAACTTAAATAAGGAATCTTTTTAGAATATAATAAAATAATGCCGAGTGTTAGAGACTCAACACAATAGCCTGGATCACACAGCTCACAGATGAAACTAATTTGATTTACACTGCCGTCGACTCGTGAAACTTCTGGTGTGTGAGTGTGTGTGGGTATGCTTGCGTGTGCGGGGAGGTGCGTGTGTGTGTGTGTGGGGGGGTGTGCGTGCGTGTGTGTGTGTGTCATTCACCAGGATCCAAACCTCACCCAGCCTTCATCGGTCTTGTTCCCACGCCTTTCAGGACTTCCTGCTTGTGCCGCTCTGGCTCCACCCACATCTCAGCATCCACTTCCTTCCTTTTGGTGGCGTAAAGGCCTCTAACTGGGTAGCATCATTACAAGCTTGTTTTACATGAAATGTAAAATGCTTTGTGTGGCTCTTTTGGCTGTGAAAGATGATAGTTGTGTTATTGAGGGGGGGAGAGAAGAGAGGTTTTGACATTTATGATTGCTGTTGCTTTAGGCAACTGTAGACATTGAGAGCAAACACATTTGTTGTGCAGCATTACTTTGTACCTTGTTAATGAAGGCTGAAAACTTCTGCTTTGACTTTTAAATAATTTTGCTGGCTACATAACTGTTATGATTGTGAGCTTCAAGAATTAGCATATTTCTGGGACACATCGAACATGGCGTCATGCAAACGCAGAAAGGTGCATCACTTTCCACAAGGCTTCAGTTGAACTGTAATGAGACAAAGCAATGCGAAACAACAACGAGTTTGCTAGAATTAGACAAGGCATATTTTGGGTTGTTTTGAATTGTTTTTAAGGTTGGATTATTCTGTTTCTTTCTTTGAATTGGTCAGTTGTGTTTCTGTTTTACTTTAGCGAACCAAAGCCAAATGCAAGACCTGCTTCATGTTTCTAGTTTTGCTTATTTCTTGTCTCTAGTTATTCCTTGTTTCCCTAGTATAATTCTTGTTCTTAGGTCTAGTTACTTTTAGTTAGATGCAGTCATTAGTCTCTTGTGTACTCTCCCTCGCTTCCTGTGTCATCTCGCTCTCTCTCAATCTCTCTCTCTCTGTCTCCTCAGTCTGGCTTCTGTTCTCTCCCCTCACACCTGCAGCCCATGAGCTCATCAGTCCAGGTCTTTGGTTTCTGCATTTAAACCCTTCTCCTGCTCACATGCTTGTCTGGTTCGTCCTGTTGTGCTTCTGTTACTGCCTCGCTCTACCCTGTGTTCTCTTCGTGTCTCCTTGTTGTTTTTATCTCCTTGGATTTATGATTTGTGTTCTGCTTTGGCTCTCTGAGATTTTTTTTGTAATTTGTTTGGCTCATCAATTCATATGAAATATTCCTCCTCTAAAAGCTGCCCCTGCCTCTCTGCATTTGTGTTCACTATCAACCACTATCCATCACGACAGAGCAAATATGTTTTTGCATAGTATTAAGTTAGAGAAGAGTATTCTCATCCAGACAGGTTATTCCAGCATTCCTTTACCCTTTCTGAGGTCTAACAGAGTAATCAGTTTTTCAGATGTGTTGTACAGGGTAAAAGAAAGATATATGTAAAAAACCTTTATCAAGGAAATAAAGGTTCGTTGATTAAAAAAAAAAAAAAAATAATCCATCCATTTTTTTTACAAAGAAAATTGGTATTTTAACAGGAGTGTGTGTGTGTGCGTGTGGGCGTGTGTGTGTGTAATGTTTTATGTAAAAACACAATTTGTGCTAAATTAATTGAAAGAGTTAGTGAACCACCTGACACTATTCAACACTTGATTAACTGCTTTAATTGGTTGTATGATGTTAGTCTCTGCTATCTTTATATGATAAACCGGCTAACTGACTTGTTGAAAGGTGAGTTCACAACAAAGCATGCTGCAACAGCATAATTTGACTGATGCTGATGTCCTGACACTGGCTGTTACGCTTTGTCTTGTGTAGTGTGCTGATATTAGGGCTATCATTAGGAAGACCTTTGACCCTTCTCTTTACAACCAGATGGTTTAACACTCCTTCATTAGCTTCAGCTCTACTTTACCTGTTGGCCATGTTCCTACCCTCCTCTTATCACAAGCACCACCTAACTCGACCCCCACACCCCTGTCTAACCTCAGCCTCCTGCTTTTCTTAATCTGTCTAATGTGTGTGTAAATATTGCTTGCATCGTCCAGATAGCTTTTGTTTTACCATCAAACAAGTCTGAGCCATGGGAACCTGGTCATTAATTACAATGTGATTCATGGTTATGGCTCTGTTTCTCGTCTCGCTGCTGCTCTGTCATTAGGACTTTCCCAGACTTCCCATCCCAACCTCACCCTGCTAAAAGCACCCCCACTGCAGCAAGCAGGCCTGCTAAATTATCAAGCCTTGTTTGCACACAGATCAACACCTTTGCTTCCTCTTGGAATAGAACACTCTCCACTTTTATTACTGTTACTGGTTTACTTGTCACTTCAAGCTTCAACTAAGTAACATATATATATATGTGTATATATATATATATGTGTGTGTGTGTGTGTGTAGAAAAGACAGACAATGTTCTGTTTTCCATGTGAAAACAGAAGGGTTGGATGAATGAATGAATGAATGAATGAATGAATGAATGAATGAAAAAGTTAGCAGATGCAAACAAATATTGTGGAGAAAAGACCAGACTGGTCGCAAAGCAGCTTATGCTTCTAGGCCTTCTACACCTCCTCCTGTGTCCTGACTCAGGACACAGGAGGAGGTGTCCTCCTGTGTCATCATCATCATCATCATATCCTAAACATCTTCTATCCCCTGTTTCCTGTTTCTCTTTGCATCGTCCAGAATATGATGCAAAAAATTTGAGGCTGTTCCAGATCAAACAGACCCCACTGCATCAGGAGGTGAACATTTCACTGCGGCACCTAAAAGACAAAAAATCAGACAAAGAAAGAAGGTTATTGTGAAATCATGAGACCTGGAATTAACAACTTCATTTACCATTTCTTGGAAAAGGAGTTTCCAGCTTATAGAATATCACCAATCCTGCAAACTTTGATTTAAATTCAGCAGCTTTTTGGTATTTTGGTAGGTCCTGATGCAGTCCATCATCAAAGACGGATTGTCTACCAACATGGGGCAGCACTGTGCAGGCCGCCCCATGTTTATAATTCAAATCCATATTCAAAAATACTTTATTGATCCCAAAGGGAAATTAAATGTTGTTGGAACTCATATTAATTCAAATTCTTCAATCAAAAAAATCATCAAAAGAAAGGGATGAAAATGAAACATGCATAATGTACTCTTCACCTCTATTTTGCTTTAGATTATCTGAATAGTCTCATAAGATTGGTCAGCTACAGTGTCAGGGAAGAGGTCCTTAATGTTCGAAGCTAACTTCCCCAAGTTATCAAGATCAAAGCTTCCTATGTCATACACAACCCCATTGTCTTACCAAAAGGTAAATGACAGTACCATCTGTGGTGAACTCCACAGAATCCTTGGAGCATAACAATCAAATCTTCACACCTATAGTTCAACCAAGCCTCTCTTCTCTGTATTTGGAAACACTGACAACTTTCTGTTACAAAATCTGCTGACCAGAACCTGTTCTGAATTCCCACTAGAGGGCATGGTTGGACTGATAATATTGGGTCAGGCAACAGCTAGGAAAGCTAATTGTACACTGAGGTCCTTAAAACTGTGCTTCTTTCTGCAAAGCTTCTTTTTCTTTATTGCAACCCAGCAGGCAAAGAACTTTGTATGCGACTGAAAACGTTTTGTATTATTTTATATGGTGTAGTTATGTAGCTTATAGTCCTCTTAGGGTGTGATTCCTGGAGCGTTATGACCGTTTCTTTTTTGTAATGTTGGAGTAAATTAATTTTTGTCTCTGTGCTCAGCTAGGTCTGTTAACCAGTTTCAGGACCCGACCAGAACCCCTAAGCATCAATTCCCTTGAGAAATAATGAGATTTGGTTAAAACACCATGTTCCAAATTATTATGCAAATTGGATTTAAGTGTCATGAAGACTACATTTTTGTTGTGCTATTAAATTTATAGATGGTATTGTGTGTCCAGACTCTTTGACTCAATATCCATATAATTAATTTTAGAGAGCTGGTTGATTAGTTTGTCTGGTGAGCTCAATTAAAGGAAATCTACTTAAGAAGGATGTTCCACATTATTAAGCAGGCCACAGGTTTCAAGCAATATGGGAAAGAGAAAGGATCTCTGCTGACAAAAATCATCAGATATTGTAGTGCCGCATGACAAGGTATGAAAACATTAGATATTTAACAAAAACTGAAGCGCTATCATCGTACTGTGAAGAGATTTGTGGCTGATTCAGAACAAAGATGGTTTGTACAGATAAAGGCATAATGAGGAAGGTTTCTG
>CAEGAD010039140.1:0-78313 GCA_903067055.1 Poeciliopsis paucimaculata | reverse complement strand
GTGTAGAACCGGGTGGTGTAGAACCGAGTGGTGTAGAACCGGGTGGTGTAGAACCGGGTGGTGTAGAACCGGGTGGTGTAGAACCGGGTGGTGTAGAACCGGGTGGTGTAGAACCGAGTGGTGTAGAACCGGGTGGTGTAGAACCGGGTGGTGTAGAACCGAGTGGTGTAGAACCGGGTGGTGTAGAACCGGGTGGTGTAGAACCGAGTGGTGTAGAACCGGGTGGTGTAGAACCGGGTGGTGTAGAACCGGGTGGTACCGGTCCCGCTGCAGTCCAGCCGCCTGCTCTGTGAATGCGCCTCATGGACATAAATCATTCTAGTATTTAGAATAAACTCTACTGTTCAAACATTTGCAGGGTCTTTTTATTTTGATTTTTTTCTCTTTAAAACATATTTTTATTTTTGTGAGGTGACATTATGTGTCCTCAAAGAACCTTTTAAATAAAATATATAATTATTATCATACATACTTATACTGCTACGAACAAGGACGTTGCCATGGTTACTGCTTCACCTGGTGGGGACTTCCGGGTATTTATACTAATTAACACTAAGCTGTATTCATGGAGGCGCCGGTTGGACCAGCAGATGCTCTGTTTTCCGTAAACTAGGATTTATAAAGGAAAGGTGCGCGGTCACATGCACGCGCGGATTTATGCATATAATTTGTTTTGTGCGCAGCACTTTTCTAAATCTTTCCGTACGCCAAGTTTTACTTTGAAAACTGCGAGTTGGTGCAAACACGCCGACTTGTGCGTAAAATATTTTTTGTGCGCTTTATGCATGAGGCCCCTGATCCTTGCCAGGTGTTTTCTGTCTCCATGTAGATCTACAGACTTCAGACAGTTTGGCAATCGCTTCTAAAATTTATGTCTACTGTAATTCTGCCTCGGCACTGCGATAATAAACAGGCAACCCACCGATTTTAAAATATTCATGTCAATATCTAAAATAAGCCAAAATACTGTTAACTTTATTACCCTCCAGGATCCTTTTGTTCATAAACTAAATCCTGATTCTGAAAATGTCTTCATCATCTGTCCAGTGTTGCAAATTCATCTTCGAATTAGAAAAAAGAAAAAAATCACTGGGGGTTTCAGTAAAATGTCCATATTTGATCAAATGAGAACTGCCTCATTACCCAGCCATGCCTGCAGCTCACTGAAATTGCACACATCTCAAAAAATGTCACTCAAATTGCGTCTCTGCAATTTGAGTGAAAATTGGTTTTGAGGCTCGTAACGGTGAACAGATCCATGGCTATTTGTGGTTCTGTGTTGCAGCTGCGGAAAGAAACAGAACAATAAGAGCGATAGACTTTATACACCAGAGAGCATCTGCAGATCACCAAACTGCTTCTCGTTGCTTCGTGGCGCTTATTAGCCTGCAGCGGATGAAAAGGTTGTTTTGTGACGTTAGTTTGGAGAGGCTTCCTCTTTTCTAGACAAAGGTTTTCAATAAAAGCAGCTTTTTCCAAGGTGGTGCGGATTTTTACTGTCCTGAGAATAAATATGGAGACTGCACTGAGCTGCATGCTTGAAAAAAGGCCACTTTTCACCAGAGAAAGAAAGAGACGGCAGGGACGAGAAAATAAGGTGGAGATGAAAAGCAGGATTTTTTTCAAGGTAGACGGGCAGAGGAAGTATAAAAGACCGTCTGCGCTGAGTCATGATGCACGGCAACTTCACAATGTCATGAAAAAGTAAAAAGACTTTCACGGACTTAGGAAAACTTTCATTATTACAATGCAGGAAAGAATATAGAGAAAAAGCTTCTAGTTTTCCCTTTTCATGTATCCAGGCTCCTAAGAAATGCCACATTTTGCTTTTAGATCATTATTTTTACTGACTTATAAAACTTAATGAGTGTATGAAGAGAGATTGGTTCTCTTACTAAAAATGGTTCCTTTTTGTTTATAAATATTTAAATCCACCATTAAAAATTTAAAGTTGGTTTATTTTTTAATCTTCTGAGGCAGATTTAAAGATTAGAGTTAATCCTTAAACCTGGTGTTTGAATTTAAAACCTTTTTGTCCCTCCAGTGCTTCTGTAGCCACTTAGCAGGTTTCACAGGATCAGGAAAAATCCAGATCAAAGATTGTCAAAATGAAACTGAGAAGACTTGGAAAACTGAATATTTTATTCTGGAGTACCAGAGCAGCCCGATGTGACTCAGCTGCACTGAAAACGTCGACATTTACAACCTTCCACTAGCCAGCAGCTAGTTGCTGCTGGCTAGTCTGTAGGAGCTCAGAGGGGGAGGAGCTAAGCCTTGAAGATGGGGCTAAGTTCACCCAGTGGAGATTAAAGGATTTCTAAAACACGCATGGAAGAATCAAAGCAACAGTCCAGGTTTGTTTCTGTTGAATAAAAAAAAATACTCAAAAAAGTCAATTTCCCATCATACTCCCGCTTTAACAGACAAGAGTAAAGGTTCAGTTCAATTCAGTTTCTTAAAAAATGTTGTCTTAAGACATGTTGCTAAAAAAGTAAATTCAATCACATACATGCCATTTGATCGCAATCAGTCGATTAAACTCAGTTAATTATTCTAATTAGCTGAAAAAGTTTCTAAGGAAACCCAGCAGATCGCGTCCGCTACTTGCAGCCTTCACTCCTCTTGAACGCAGCACCAACAGGTAACCACTTGCATGGTGTCGTTGACACCCTCATCCCGAGGCTGAGCATGCACATGGCGACAGTAGAGAGGAAAAACTCTCCTTGAACATGAAGAAACCTCCAGCAGAACCAGAACCTGGCTCAGCACCAGCGGCCTCAGTGCCACGACCGACTGGAGGTTTGAGAAGTTGCTAGGCTTTGTGGCCTAGCTAGCATTGCTAGCAGTGTTAGCACTGTACAGTAATATTACAGTAACTAAAAGGAAAACTGAAGTGTTGCATTTGTTGCACTTGTTATTACACTTGTTGCATAAGATGCAATTAATTCCCTTTTAACCAAAAATGAATCTCAGACTCTGAATTTGCATCATCAGCTTTATAAAACTGACTTATTTACTGGAAAAACTGGATTTGAAATAACATGTAGAACTACTTTTCTGTTCCTCTGTCATCTACTTATTTATATTCACACAAAACATGACTTTCTAACTTTGCAAATTCTTCTGGCTGGTTTCTGTAGACGAGACGACAAGATCTGCTGCTGAGATTCACTGAGAAAATAAAACGAAGCACCAGAAGGAATAATCCCACTGGGACTTAATGTGGTGCAGATGTCATGTATGGCCCAGGGATCGGACCAAAACGCAGGAAAGTGGAAATCTCATGGGAACCAATTTAATAAAGAGTTCAACAAAACACTTACAGCAAGATTTCTAGAAGGAGAAGAACGGGTGACATGAGCGGGAATCTGACACGAAACATGGAAGCTGAAGGAAATATATTTAGATGGAATAATGAAACAGCTGGAGGGAAACTAATGGATGCTGCCACCAGGAGGCAGACAACTAACAACTAAACAACTAAAACTATGAAGATAGAGGAGGAAATAAAATCTACAAGAACAGAAACACGACAGAGAAGCATTTAATAATAAATCTACATAGTAATAAACCAAGATGGTTGACAGGAAATAAACACCAAAGCTAAGAAAATACACAATAACATACAAGAATGATCTAAAAACCACAAACAAGGGATGAAGTAAAACCAAATATTAGTAAATGATAAGGAATTGATCAAAATCATAAACAAAGATTACATTTAAAAGTAAATAGATCTATTAATTAGAGTCCAATAATCATGAGGAAAAATGTTTCAGCTAGCAATGAGCTAACACATCCAACAAATGTTTCTAATGTTTCAATTAGCAATAAGCTAACAGATTATTTTTATTTGTTATTTTTTTAGCTATAAAATGTAATAAACAGAATATTGAGTTGAAAAACATCCTCTAAAATAAACAACAAAATCATGAGGATAAACTCCATGAGGCTTGAATGGAGGGTGAATCTCAGATAATTATAATTATTTCAGTCACATTAAGTCTGCAGCAAACAGAGGCTGAACCGCAGAAACTCAGTTTTCAGCTGATTATTCTGCTCTTTTATCCTTTACAGCCTCTGCAGCTTCTCTGTAAAGCTTCATAATTGCACCTCGTGTCAAAGGAAGCTCCACTTTTTGGAGCAGATAAATGTGAGCTGCATCTTCTTTTGTTTTGACCTCTAATGAAGAGGCGATTTACTGGTAACTCCAGGATTTTTCTCCTAACTTTAACTCCCGTTTGTCCCGAAGGAAACCCTCCAATCAGCAGAAGTGATATAAAACTGAGATATGAAACAAAATAGTTATTCTAGAATGTAGAAAATGGATTCATGTTTTTATATTTGCATCAGATGGAAAAATGTAGAGTATTTTAATGTAGATGGGACAAAATATGCCAACTATGCTGCAGATGCCCTCAGAAAATGTAAACATTTATTTAAGGAAACACCTTAAGATATGGTTTAAATTGTGGATACAGAAACTTTAACTGCAGCCTGCTGTATTGTTGCATAAATATTATTTAATAAAACAATAACTGCTTATAACCTGAGCAGTTATAAAACAAAACACTTGCCATCTTTATTGTGGTATTTGAATAACCAATTCTGTATAAATGCATGTATAAATATACATCATATCTCCAACAGATGATTTTAATTTAGACTTAATTTATTTGGTAAGGACGAAGTCCACTACTGACATTTCTGTAAGACTCGTTTTCATCTGTTGTTTCTGGACAATGATCAACTTCTGTAGCTAAAAACAATCAGATGAAATAAAATGACTTAATATACTGATTTTGTCAATAAATCCAAAAAATGCAATCAAGACAAACAATAAATACAAAGAAATGTACATAATTATCCTAAAAAGTAGAAGATGAAGGCCCGTCTCTGTGAGCGGTGGTCCACAGGGCTCTGTTCTCGCATTGTTTCCTTTAAACCTTTTGCCACTTTTACAGAAACAGGATTTTATTTCATTTATATGCTGATGACTGTCAGATTAATGTCTCGCTCAAGTGGTCAGATAGGACACGTTCAGGCAGCTGGTCTGGATGCGCAGGTGTTTTTAGCTGAAATTTTAATTTTTGCCTGATTTTTCATACTATCAATTAAACTAATGTCGCATTTTGTCAGACCTTATTGTCATTGACGTGAGACATGCGTCATAATTCTGCACCAGAAGAAGCCAGACGCGGTAAAGCTGAAGCAGAGCCGACACTTTGGAAAACCTTTAAAATTGATAAATAAACAGCGACGTCCATTATTCGCTGCTGTGTGACGTCAACGTTCCTCCTCTATGCATGCAGGTTGCTTTTGTCGTAAACTGTTCACACACAAATCTGATTGCAAACGAACAAGCAAAAAAACAAAAAGATCTGAATTAAGCATCAAGACTTTCACTGTGAACTTTAAAACACACAATTAAAACCTTTTTAATCTCAGATGTGTGTAAAGTTAAACATCTCAGTAATCCCTGCTTTTATAACTTCCAGGTTTGTTAGTTTACCCAATTCATTCTCTTGCAGGGAGACTTTTATCATTGTTTTCCTGTTTATAGCAGAATCTATGTGATACATTAGCAGTACTTGCTCCTTCTGTGGTTTAAAACAGACAAATTACTGTGAAACAGTTTCTGGTTTACTGTGTATTGATTTGGTAATAAGATTTTTTTCTCCTCGAGGCTTTAACTCCTATCTGCGTTTGTCTGTGTTAGCTGTGACTAAAAATGAATCATCAAACTGTTTCCAAAACCAGAGCTCAGTAAAAGCGGCTGAGGCTTCATGTAAGAAAGTACTTTCCTTTATTCCTACTTTGTCAGGGGTCCTTTTTGATTTTTTTTGTCCTTTTTTTACCCACATGGATTTTTCTGAAAGCGTTTCATAGTTCTTTCGTCATCGCAGAGGCTTTTGCACCGCTGTTTTTTTTTGTCAACAGTGAGGAAACTGAAAGGTCATGGCTGCGATATCCCACTGAAGCTCTGCGTGTGGGAGCTGCGCCCAACATATTTTCACTCGGTTTGGCCTCTGCAGACACAATAACAAAGCAGCGGCGAACTCGGGAGTATCAGAGCGCGTGACGAGGTCGAGAAGCTTCACCGGCAGAAAAATCAAAGTTTTATGTGTGAAGATGAAGAGGTTACAGGACATGAAGAGTCCCTAACACAAACAGCTGCAGAGAAAGTTTCTCCACTCCGAGGCGCCAGTGTTAAGAAAAATCACCTCTTATGAACCAAAACCAACAGAAATTATTTTTACTAACAAGAATAAAATGTTAAATGAAGTTTAATCCAACTGCTGGCCTGTTTTATCCAGTTCAGAACAAGCTTGGATGTGTGTTTGTGTTCCGCTGTTTACCTGACGCAGCATGATGCTTCCACCACCGTGCTTCACACCCGGCCCACTTGGTCGTTGTCCCATCTGACCGCGACATAATTCTGGAAGAGAAGAAATTAGTTAAGATTTTTTTCTGGTTTAATACTGGAATCGCGTTGTGGTTTGGCAAACCCAAAATGTTATCTGGAGAATTAACCAAAAATAAATCAGCATTTCATTTGTTGATCTTTGTTTACGCTGGTTGTCTCATTTAGATCGAAGATCTAATTTAGAAGAGAGACTCGTTTTAATTTAAAAATAATACAAGTAATTAAGAAATTCAACTGAATTAAATAAGTTAAAAAAATACAAGCTAAAAACAAGATTAAGTTTCATAAAAAAATAATGAAAGCTCTGATTACTTTTGCTGGAAACAATAAAATCTAAATAAATTAATAAAAATGAATACAGTACTAAAAATAATCAAAATATATATACATATTAGGGCTAAAACAATTCATCATGATTATTCAGTTATTAAAACAGTCATTAACTAATTTAGTAATCCAATAATCATTAGTTTAAGTCTTTTTCCATTTGATGAAAACATTTACAAACTGTACATACCGGTATACATAAACCCAATTATACTATAGTTAAGTTTTGCATTTTAGATTTATGTAATATTAAATAAAATAAATATAAATGGTTTCATAAAAAACTTGCTGAATCTGCCATATTTTACAATGATTACACAATTATTGGAATAATCGATCAATGAAATAATTATCTGTGGCTCAAATAAGTATAAATATATATATATTAAAACAATATCAACAAAAATTATTAATTAAAAAAACTATAAAGTCCAGAAATCTTGGGTCAATGTTTAAAAATCACATCACCGTCTGGCTGCAATCAGGAAATAATATTTTTGTGTAACAATCAGGGTACAGACAGATAAATATATTAAATATTAGAATTAGGATTTGATTAAAATTTGTAATCCAAGTTAATTTATTAAAAATAAGCACAATTTTCAATTCAAAACCACGTTAGTTCAGATAAATTATTGAATAGACAAATCAGCTCAAAAACAAACATTTATTGTTTTAAAATGTTATTTAGGTTATTAAACTACCAGATTGGCGCAAAGTTACATTCAGTGTTTCAGGAAAGTCTTTGGAAATGTTGACGTTGGTGACGTCTGTGCTGCTGCTACGTGTTAGCATGAGCTGCTAACACGTAGCAGCTCATGCTACGTGTTATCAGCGAAGCCATTTAGGTTTAAATGGCTTCGCTGATATGCTAACTGCTTTTAGCACAACTTGAACGCAACATTAGTCTTTATCAGCGACCCGTTAGATCGGTTCTGAATCTCAGCTCGACACCCAGTGACAAATAAAAGAGTCTTTCTCACCCAGAGGTGTTAGCTGATGTTGTGGCATTGCGTCAGAATTAAGGGCGTACCAGAAACGCGCGAATACAAAGGTTCCAGGTCGGAACTTTTGTATGTAAAAAAAAAAAAAAAAGAACGATAATTGTGGTAAAATAAAATAAATAAATAAAATAACGCGTTAAAATCTACATAATTAATCTAAAGCAATACGTTATAGTCCCTAATAAATATATGTAATAGAAGATAAATACATTAAAAATGTGTACATGCACACATTTAAAAGTGCCAACCTTGAATAAGTATTCAAGATTGGCACTTTTAACATGGGGCAAATTAAAAACAATCTCAAGGTACCTAAACTGACAGTTTCATTGGGAGCAGCTCTCTCTGCAGTTATTAAAAACAATCAGCCTAACTTGTGCCAAAGAGGAGATAGAGAAATGACTCCACATGATGCGGTTTAATCCATCCTGGGGGTGAGGGGCGAATAACCATCAATCACTGGGAAAGCTGAAGAGAGCCAGGAACTGCCATACCACTCATTACATGCAATTTGCTGCTCTTCAAGGCTTTTAAATGAGTCTTGGAGAGCAGAAATTGGCTGCCATTAACTTCTGACTGCCGGTTGATTGAGTGTCATCAGCTGCTGCTGGAGAGGCATCCTGATGTCAGGAGGGAGAAAACAGGAGGCCACGGCCTGCCACACTTTAGAGAAATGTTTCATGACAAAACGCTCCGCAGAGGACCTGCATCAGCCAACGTTTTCATTTTCTTCTACTTTCAGTTTTAACATTTTTTATTCCTATTAAAAGTTTCTTAGCAGAAAAAGATGGAGGTTGGGAAGGAAGTGTGGATGCTACGTAGCTTTAGCGCCTTCCTGTTTACCTCTAAGTGCATAAAGACTCAGATTTAACTATTCTTACTTATTAAATAGTCAATGTTTAAGATTCAGTCTTGGCATGTAATTTAATTCCTGGTGGTTGTGATCTTTTTCAGAATCAAAACTCTTTCTTTTATTTTTGGTAACTTTAACGATACTGGCTAGCTTCAATTATATTATAATATTATAATAATATGTTTTATTTAATAATAAAGTTCCTAAATAAATAGATTTTTCCTTAATATCCTAATTTATTCATTTTTTGTTCCTTGCAAAAACATTCACAGCCCTTGAAATTTTCCACTTTTTACTACTTAAAGCCAAAAATACCAGTAATGATTGTATTTTATAAAGATTTTAAGTGGCACAATAAAATCTGGTGATCTGGTCAGATGAATAAAAAAATAAACTTTTTCAATTTACATTGCAAAAAAGAAAAAAAAAAAAAAAAGAGTTTCTAGATGTGAAAAGTTGGTGAATTTGAACTTCAAAAGACTTGGAGTGAGAATGTGATTAACCACTGATTCATTATTACTGTTTAAACTGGAAAGTTTTTGCTGGTAGCTTAAATTTCCACCAAAATTATCACAACAGCGCTGATGTTGGAACGTGTCAGTTTACTTATTGGCAGCAATTAAAATAAAAAAAGTTCTTAAACTTTTTTTCTTTTTAAAAAGAGGAGATAAATCTGCTGGTTGTTGTAGTTTGCAGGATTCATCCATGTTGGTTGTTTTCTATCTGTAACCATTGAGTCTTTTTCTGATTAGAAATTCAATCCAGAGGAAGTCAGGAGCAGGTCAGGAGTTTATTAATGCATCAGCGTCAATAATGAAATATGTTATCATTTAAATTACATTTCTGCCACAGAGGAACGTTTGAGTGTGGAAATTTAGAGAAGTGACACCAAGAGAGCCATGCAGGTAAAACAAGTTTACTATTAAAAAATAAACATCATTTTACGGCGAGAGAAAGAACGATGTGAGGTTTAATTTTGGTGGAAAATCTGTGATATGACTTCCTCCCTGGACTAAAGGCAGCGTGGAGCAGAAACAGGATTGTTGTGCTGATTGCGTCTGGACAGAGATGAGTTTTTACAGATACTAACGGCCTCCTGCAGGGCGTGACTGTGACTCTCCCACGACAAAAAATGAGTTCTGCAGAGAGAAGATCATCCCACAGGAAAGGCGAGATGGCCCAGATTACGGCTGACACAGAACATTTTTACCTGCTGCTGCAGAGCAAAACTCGTCTATTTATACACCAAACCTTCAATCTGACAACATGCAGAAGGAGAACCTGGAGATGATGAGCCATTACTGTGTTTGTGCAACATTTATAGACTTTAAAGGCTCAACAAATTATGATAAATGGAGAATTAGTGTGATTTCTGTTTGAACATAAACTTTAGTTTTAGCATAGCATCTGTTTAGTCATGTCTCAATGTTAACGTAAATGTCATAACAGACTGCAGAGCTTCCAGTTTAGCATAAATCCTATTTTGTAATTAATTTCAAAACAGTAAAATTACTGTTTTAGCTTTAGCATAAATTCCATTTTAGATTAAATCTCTTTTATTTTGGAATTTGTATTATTACTTTAACACAGACTAAATTGCCGTTTTAGCTTAAATTCCACGTTAGCATAGCTTCTTGCTACCCTAACAAGCAGTACAAGCAGATCCCTGCTTGTACTGAAGGCCGTTTGAGTCCAGAATGACCTGAACTAAAAAACACCACGTCCCATTCATCTGACTCACACATTTAGAAAATAAATAGTTTAATTTGTAAAACCAAGCATCTGCCTGCATTTTGTCGCTCAGAAACCTCGCGGCTCCCCGCGGTGTTTTCGTCAGAGCAGCACTCAGGCCGCTGCTGCAGCCTCTCTGAGCTTCCCACAGGAAATCAGCGTTCTGGTCTCCATTTCCTGCCTCCACTCAGAGCCTCTCCACCTATCGGCGTCGCTCCTTCCTGAGCTCTTCGGCAGCGCCGAAGCAACCATCAGTCTGCGAGTGGCGGCCTGCTGAGCGGCGGCTCTGATGTGAAATATGGAGATGGCGTGAGTGCACTTCCTGCCATAATGCGCTGGTGATAAGTGAGCAGAAGCAGAAGCTCTGATATGAGATCATCTGCTCTGGGTGAAGCACTGAAGTCTAAAGCAGGTTGGGAACATTTTGTTCCAAAGCATCAGTCACATCAAGTTGTTTGACTGTTTTTAAGCTGAGGCAGTGGAAACGTTCACTTATATTTTATCTTAAACAGGATTCAGCTTCTCTAACTAGACCTGCAGAATCATTTCTGGATCTGACATGTAAGAAACCAGAAATTTAATTTGGTGATTAATGGCGGCAGCTTTTGTTTATGTTCTTTAGTTGAAGCATAGCTTGATTAGACCAGGACAGAAGCTGTCAATTATTTTAGCAATCGATTAATTGGATGAAGAAAATGAATCTGATTGGTCATTTCAGCTCTGCAGTTGTTAAGATGTGTATCCATGGCAGCACACTGATTGTTTTTGCATCTGGGAGCAGCTGATTAGCATCTGAAAAGCTGAAATAAACCCCAGAGGAGCTGAAAAGGAGGCAAAGCAGAGCAGCACCAAAGAGCACAGGGACTTAAAGAGGAGCGGCAAAAGCAAAGGAGGTGATTAGCAGAGCTCTCAGAAAAACATAAGACAAACATAATCGTGTTTCCAGGAAAACAGCATCTGCCTGACTGTGTTATGGCTAGCAGAAAGTTTGGTGGAGGGATGATTATGGTGCGAGGCAGGCTTTTTTTAAAGTTTAGATTTTTTAGTTTAGTTCCACTGAAAGGAATCCAAGACATTTTGGACAATTTCAAACAACAACAGAGTTTGTCGTTGGCAGTTTTTTGTTCCAACACGATGAAGCTCCAGTGAGCGATGCGAGGTCTCTGGAGGTCGGTAATCCTGGTCCTCCAGAGCCGCTGTCCTGCAGCTCTTATTGGTCTCCCAGGTTCAACACACTGAGTGCAGCCGGGTTCCTCTGCTATCGACCTCGTACTTGGACTCAGGTGTGTTGAAGCAGGGAAACATTTTATTTTGCAATTATTAATAAGTGATTGCTGTGATAGATTAGCTATTAGCTAAGCTAACACAGTGGGGTTTTTTCTTAAAACTTTTTTCTGACCTTGTTATTTAGGTATCATAGTGTTGACAATTAGTAACAAACTTTTTATTTTATATATTATGCTTATGTTTAAGATTTAGATCGTTATGTTGACAACTTGACAGCTAATGCTAATGCTAGTCATCGTTGGCAAACGAGAATATGGGGGCAGGACATTGAACGCATTATGTCATGCAGCAACACGTCTATAAACTCATGTAAGGCTTAAATTGGGATGAATTAGAGATTAGCTTGCGAGCCTGGTCTTCTCATCCAACATCAGTGTCTGACCTCAGAAATGATCTCCTTAACGAACGACCATAGATTTCCACGACTGAACAGTGGAAACCATCTGATTTCTCCTCTCAGCTATAAAACAACAAACTGAGAGCAGACGGAGATCTTATCAACTTCATCTGAACTCTTTCCAGAACCACCAGAACTTCCCTCGTTTCCCTGCAACACAACGTCCTTCAGGACCAAAACACTGAGCGGTTTAAATGCAGCTCAGGTTCACCTCTACAAATAAAATCTGTTGTTGCTACACAAAGAATTTATTATCTTTGTCTCTGTGGATTTCGCAGCGCTGCGAATATTTTTCATTCCTGGAACAATCAGGCGTCGTAAGGAGAAAATAACCCCAGAATCAATATCTGCTCATTGGATTCAATGAATGCATCCCACTGGCAGGCAGGAATGAAAAGAGATTTCATCTGAACTAATAGATTTACGTCTCCATACATGCTGTACATGCCTGCTGCCGCTCCCGGCTCATTTCATTAAAAGCTATTGTGTCGAGGTGTGAATCCTTGGCTACACGTGTAGCTCTGCTTCCACTGCAGAGAACGCGCCGGCAGCCGCCGCCATCGCTCACATTCCTGATTATGTGGAGTGAGACAGAAAAAATAAGGATATGATGTGAGCTATCAGCGAGCGAATCAATCACTTCTCCTGTCCCTACGTGCTTCTGAGTTTTCATTATGAAACATCAGCGAGTCATTTTCCAGCTGAGTGCTGGGAGGCAGCCTCTAATTCCCTAAACTCCAACTGAGTCAATATTGCATCTGAACATATGCTCGGCTGCCGGAAACAAGAGTTTAGCTGCAACTCTTTGTCATCATTTCCAAGCCTCTATCTATTTATCTCAACATGCATCATTAGTCCAAACAGGAAGTTATTGCTGCCTCGACATCTGTTCAGCTAAAGCTGAAAGTGGAATGAATTCAGACGAGATTCTGGGACGAACAGCGACAGTTTTTAGTTAGAAAGAGTAAAAATAACAGCGATAATTTAGTTAGATAAGAGAAAATATGGGTTCATCTTTCACCAAGTTACTCATTTCTTTAAATGTTACAGTTTGAAACTAAATATTTAGTTAGCTTAAAGCTTAGAGCTAAATATTTAGTTAGCCAAATATCTAGTTAGCAAACTAACTATTCAAGCTAAATAGTTTGAAGCAAAATATATATGTAACCAACTAACAATTTAGCTCCAAACTCTAGTGACCAAGCTGAATATTTAGTTAATTATTTAGTTAGACTAAATACTCCTGACCCAATAGGGACAAGGGTGTTAGAAAATACATGGATAAATACTAACTAAATATTTACACTGAAACTAAATAATCAGTTATCGGGTCAAATATTTAGTTTGAAGCAAAATATTTAGCTGAAGCTCAAAGCTAAAGTTTAGCTTGCTCGCTATTAATGAGCATTATTAATTATCTATTAATTATCTTGCTAATTAAATATTTAGGTTGAAGCTAAGTGTTTAGTTTCGGAAATAGATATTTAGCTTGTTAGCTAACTATTCAGCAGAAATACATTTATATTTGCTCAATATTTATATTTATTGGTAAATTTAATTAATACATTTATTTAGTTGGTATTTAGTTTCCCAATAAAATATTTAGCTAGCAGGCTAATTATTCAGTAATGTGTACTTTCCTTCTAAATATTTATTTAGCATATTTAGCTGAATTTTTAGTTTAAAAACTAAATATTTTAGTTAAATATTTAGAACTTTAGATGGAGTAGCTGATGAGGAGCAAAGATCAGGAAAGTGGGAGGAAAATGGGAAAAGATGGAGGAACCAGAGGAGAATCCAGCAGAAAGGAAGCTGAACGTAGAGAGGAGGAAATGACATGAGAAGCAGAAGAGCTAATCACAGGCAAGTAGCTGCAGCCGGTGGAGGAATAAGACAAGCAAATTTCTGACACAAAAACGCTTGGAATTTTCCGAGTTGAAAAGTTTAATTTTGCTTTACTTTTGGAAAATTGCTAGCGATTTTCTTTAGCAAAATTGTTAGAATTTTTTTTCTAGAAAAATATGTTTTCTCTAGCCAACTTTTAACTTTTCAAATTCTATTTGTTTTCTTTAAAAATTCCAAAATTAACCTAAAGATTTCTGAGTTTCTTAAAGCAAATTTTCAACAATTCAAACTCTGAAATTTTCACATTTTTTAAAAATAAAATTTCTGAGTGTAACCTCAAAATTTCAGATTTTTTTTCTAGCAAATTTTCTATAATTCAAACTCAGAAATTTCCTTGTTTTTGTTTTAAGATTTTTGAGTTTTTTGGATAAAAATCTAAATCTAAAACGTCGTACTGGTTGTGTTGTTTTTTCAGAAAATGGCATATTTTTGAGTCTGTACACTAACATTAACAATTAATCAATTGCTAAATCAGTTGACATTTATTTCAATAATTGATTACTCATTGATTAATCCAATTAATTTAACTACCATGGATTAGAAACAAATCAAGGTACTACTATTGTTTTTCTTGGAACTCATGCCGTTGTTTGTCCCTAAAATAATCTCCATTTATGCATTCATGAAAGGAAAAACAATTAAATAAAATCTCATTTCAGTTTTTCTCATCTGTTTTCTCTTTTTCCTTCTTTTTGTGGATTTTTCAGATTTATTTGTCGCGACTGTTCCACCTTCAGAAACAAGTAGGTCACCCTGAGACGAACGTCTGGATCACGTTTCCTCGGGGAAAACGTCGAGGAGGAGAAGTTTCTTACGAGAATCTGATCCGCCTGCCAGATTCAGCAGAATAAACTCAGCGTGTTCCCGAGGGAGAAGAAATGCCGGAGTTTAGACATCACAGCCGAATTCCTGAGGGTCCCACACCTGAAGGCCGACGTTATCCACCCAGACAGACTTCAGAAGAAGAAACAAACTTGGGCTTCCAGGTAGACGAAGAGCTGGAATCGCTCTGTGGGAGAAAAAAGAAACGTTGTTTTACATAAAGCATGAAGTCTGAACCAGACGTTCCTGCTGGAGCGTCTGAGGAGGCAGAAATGAGACAAAGACAGAACAGCCAATCAGGTAGAGCTGGAATGATTAATGGTGATTAATCAATTATTGGAATAGTGATTTAGTAAATGAATAATTGTCAACAGGAGCATGCAGAGTAAAAACGGAAATTTTCTGAAAGAACAACACAAAACTGTACAAAAAACATTTTTAGTTTTAGCTTAACCTGGCTAACATCCTGAAAAAAAATATTTTAAAAAATTATTTGTTTGCATCTTTTAATGTATTTTTAATAATTTATTTTAAAAAATGGCTGGATGAAAATTATTCAGAATATTAAAATCTTCTTTTTACCCGATTAATTGACAGAGTAACTGATGGAATAATAGATTAGTCTTGCGATCAAATGAGATTCAAAGTCTCTGCAGAGGAAGCGGCTCAGCAGTTCAAACATTTTAAATTAAAAATTAAAAAGCCATAAATCAGCAGCATGTTTGTTACTGGGATGGATAAGCTTTCCCAGTCCTCCCACTGATCTGGTTGCACCGGTGCCATCATCAGCGCCGCTCTGACCGGCTCCATGAACCCAGTATGAACCATATAAAACCATCAGGGCGTCCCACTGTTCCCAGTCCCGCCAGACTGGAAACGCTTCTTCCATAACGAGCTTTTGCATCAAATTAATCCGTTTTTATTAACGAGCTGCTAACGGCCAGCGAAGCAGGAAATGAAACCTGATTGGCTCAAACCAGAGAAACCAGTTCAGGAAAAGAACCAGTTCAGGAAAAGAACCAGTTCAGGAAACACTTCCTGCTTTCCTGACTGGTGGAGAAAATCTAAAACCGTCCGTGCCTGAAGTTTAGGACTCACCTGTTGATGTTTACGTTTCCAACAGGTTTTTGATTTTTTCTCGTCTCCTAAACATTCCTCTGGTTTTCCGCCCAGACTGAGTGGAAAAGCGTTTCCGCTCCAACTCTCTGGCTTCGGTCAGACCCGGTTCTGCCTCACATACAGAATCAGAACCAACCGGGCCGCTGTGCAGAACCCCCACAGGACTCACCTACCAGCACAAATATGTGTGTGCGTTTGGCAGCATTAGCATTCCATTACTAAGGCTGTGATTAATGATAGCATTAATGCTGATCATATCTGTCATGGAGACAATCAGCGTTTCGGGCCCTGCGGCTTCCAGAGAGCAGAGGAAGCCGATAAAACCACATTAGATCAGAGAGGCTCATATCAGGCAATTAAGATGTCAGAAATCCGTTTTCACTGCGCAGACGGAGAGAGAGCAACTCCAACCAGCAGGCCAATATAAACCCATTACGACTCCAAACGTCCCGTTGTTGCTCAGAAAATATTCAATATTTTACATTTACTTTTTATCCTTCATAGAAAATACAGAATGCATTAAATATAACCCCCTTCCCTCTGATACGTCAAGATAAAATCAATTACCGTAAAAAATAATTCATGAGGTAATAATAAAACATTCTGAGGTTTAAAGGAAATGAAGGACTTTGACTATGCCTGTCTCGAAAGTCATTACAATCCTCTCCAGATCTCCTTCGAGTAGAAGCAAAACGAGCAACTAGCTTCTCCCTACGGTATGCCTGATATGTCAAAAATATAAAATAATTAAAATTTTATTTCACTGATAAAACAGGAAGGAAAAGCACATTGAACATATAAAATTAAATTAAAAGTTTGCTGGTTTTTTAGCTGCATTTTAAAACAATCAATGGAACTTGAAATGAATGATTTTAATCAGAAAATACAATTCTGAGAAACAATCATTTCACTCCCAAAACAGAAATGAATGTTTTTCTTCAAGATGACTTCAGGAATTTAATTTCCTCAGATTAAGGATGCAGCTAATGATAATCCAGAACAATCTGTGCTTCACATCACAATAAAGAAATTTGTGGCTAGCAGTGTTGCCAGATTGGACGGGTTTCCAATGTGGCAGGAAAAAAACAGCTTTGGGTGAGTTGTTAAAATCTTTGCTGCTTTTCACATTTTAAAATTGCTTCAGATAAAAACTCTTTCAAAATAATTGTCACTGTGTAGCAGAAAAGCACAAAACTTTTAATAAAATGTAGTGTTATTCCACTTTTCTTATAAATCGGTTTATTTTTAAATATTGCGACATCATCAGTGATTAGTCAAGGGTTAATCAAGCCTCAATGTGCAGTCGCATTGGAAAACAGAAATTTTAGGGCAACATCATGTCTTAAAAGACCAAAAACCCAACAGAAAATGTCATTACAGGTTTAGATTTGGCAGATTTTATTTTGATTTTGGGCTAGAAACCATCAGTCAGATCTGGCAACAAAGGTTGCTCGTTGCTTTTTTGAGAAAAAGTTGCTAAATTGGCAGCAGTTCTTCTCTTGATTTGACTACGCCCCGCTAAACCTCCTCCACTCATCACCAGACATGGCCATGCCCTCGTTGTATTTTGGCTCCGCCCACTTTAGGGGGCGTGGTTATTCTTTCACAGGGCACAAGTTACACGTTAAAATTTAAAAAAGCAAATGTTGCCATGGCCCAGTCAAAGTTCAGACCGCCACATGATTGAAATGCTGCTGTACGTCTTTCTGAGAGTGAAGAAACGTTAGAAAGATTTCAGCTATTGTTTTCATCAAACTTTCATTGGATCAATGCGGCAATAAACTGCTTTATGCAACAGGATTACATGTTTTTGATCATAATATTAAACTTTATCTGCAGTGAACAGTTGGGAGTTTAAAGCCCTGCAGCAAGAAACTGATAAATATTCATCTGCTGCCACATACTGAGAAAAGCCCTCAGCAGGCTGGACTGTGATATCAACCCATCTAATGTTTGGAAGGATGTATCGCCTCGCGTTGAGCTGCAAACACGGCTAATGAATTTGATCGCCTGTATCAGTAACTTTGTTTGCTCTGATCAATCCCAGCTTCCCCTCCAGCGCAGATTTTTAATTACGGCGGCTGCAACTCAACCAACAAAACGTCAGAGAAAGCAGGAGGTTTCCTCCCTGAGAGGAACTCGTTTATAGCCGTCATCTTCAAAGCAGGAATATAATACGGCTTGTTTTTATTAAGAACTTCATCAATTTGGCTTTTCAAAGCAGATGTTGATCTTTACTGTCAATTTAAAGCCTTAAAATGGGACAAAACAGCTGGTTCTCCTTACTCTAAATTGCTTTTTTCTTCCAAATTCTCTTCTTCATTCAAAACTTTTGTTTATATCAACATTGACATGTTCATTTTAAACAAATAAATGTTTTTTATATTAGATATGATAAAAAACTCTTTCATGGATTAATTGTGTTAAATCTTTAGAATATCATCAAAGTGTCAGTAATATTTTAGCTCTATATTTCTGGTCAGTGGGTTGGAGGCTTTCTACAGCAGGGGTGTCCAAACGTTTTGGACAGAATTGTTGAGTCAAAAGAACATTTAAAAAACTAAATTCAACCAAAGAAAAGTTTGTGTAGGAAGGGGATGTTATTCATCATAGGTCCAAAAATTTAAATATGATTTTGCACATTTGAATTAAAAGAAAAGCATCAAGCTTTGACATATTTATTCAAGTTTAATAATTTAAAAAGCTGATTTCGATGCAGCAAAATCGACTTTTAACACATAAATTTGATCAATTTTTGCCAAAACTCTCAGAAATTTTTGAGAATTTTTTTTTTGGAATTTCTGAGTTTCAAAAGTTGTAAATTTACTACAAAAAACTGGAAAAAAATATTCTAGAATTTTTTTTTTTTAAATTTTGTTCCAAGTTGAAAATGTTTTTCAAACTCCTAAAAAAATTCGGACAAAAATGTCAATATTTCTGAGTTGCTTGACACAAATGTAGCCCTCTTTTTATTTGTTGATTAAAACGATTAAATGTGCTTAAATGTGTAATGAATGAACAGATCTGGGATTATTTGAACAACCAAATTGTTTCCCATTCTTTCTATTTTCACATCAGATCATGTATGTCGAGCATCACTTGGTCACTAAGCTGTAGATTTGTTAAAACATTTTCAAGTGAAGACGTTTTCTGGAGCCGCAGCTCCTGTTCTAACTGTAATTGCCAGAAGTCCTTCTGCTCAGAAATGTAATTTCCTGGGCTCTCCATCCTGCTGGCTTCCTGCCCATGAAGCACTCCAGCTTTAATCACCTCCTGCTTACAACAATCTTTGTCTCTCCTAACGTCCCATCCTGCTTCACTTTCAGAGCCCGAGTCTGCAGGCATCGGTCCAACAATTAATTCTGAAGGAGACACCCAAAGCTGACACTTTTTAAATAAAAAAAAAAAAACAGCAGGTTGTTTGGTAAAAGTATCTGATCTGTAATTTTAAAGCAAGAGGAATAAAACAGGCGACTCTTTCTGTAAGGCAGCAACATTCTTCTGGTTTTTCCTCATGTTAAAGAGTGAAAATGAAAGATTATACTAAAAATGGAAGCAAAATCTAAAACTATGAATCATGAGAGGACCAAATGAAAACCAGGAGGATCTGACAGGAAGCTGATGAACTGAGAGGTGAAACAGTTCAGTTCAGATAAAAACGTAATAAATTCACAACAAAAAACACAAAGAATCTTAAGGTATGGAAATCAAAAGGTGTCAAATCCTAAAATAAAGCATCATTGTAACACAAAAGGAACTCTATAAGAAAAACATCCAGGCTGCTGCAGGCTAATCATGCTAATCGCTAATTTAAGATGCTAAAAACTGTTTAAAATGGCAAACCTGTTGTTTGTTCTGACATAACCGCTTTCTGTGGCACACAGTGTGACGTCGCCTCTGATCCAATATAAATAATTCAGGACGCCAACAATGAGTGGCGAGTTGTTAGCTAATCTGCTAACAGCTAACTTTGGAAACATTTAGCCACTTACCTTGCACTAAATAATTTTTTCATAAATTCTAAAGTATTAATTTACCTGTTTGTTTGGGAAACTTTCAGTTGAATAAAGATCAATCTGTGTTGATGTTTTAGTTTTCAACTTATGAATTTTTAAAGTAATTAAACGTTTATAATCATGCTCTTATCTTGAAGTGGGAGAAGACTGTCGTCTCATTTCCTGTCTCTTTTTTTCTTCAACTTTATCAAACAAGAAACAACCAGAAACAAAATAAAACGCAGACAGCAGAGAACAAGAAATAAACTCTAGATGTTGTTCCAGTACAACATCTAGTGGTTTTATAGAAGATGTAAATCATAATGTCAAAATTAAACTGGTGCTCAAGAGTTGTAATCTTTCAAGGGCGTTAGCATTAGCAGAACTAATGTTTAATATTAGCGCTTTAGTACAGCTAATGTTTTAGCTAGCAGTGCTCACCATAAACATTTCCTACAATCCTAAATGCCACAGTGATGGAAGCACAGAGGAGAAGGAGAGAAAAGATGAAAATAGCAAGATTTCACTTGTAGATTTACCAATTTGATCATCTATGCTAAATTTCTAATATTGTGCAGGTCATAATTTTTCAAAGATTTTCCTTCTACATTTGTAGAAACGGGTTTTTGTTCAAAATAAATTTCTCCTTTGTTCAAAGACGTCGGCATCATCTTTTTAAAGTCGGATGTAATTAAGAGGATTTTAGTAAATTTGAAACATTTCCAGTGATGCAGAGCGAGACAGCTTAAACACTTTAGTGTTGAATTCAAGCAGAAAGTTGTTGTTAATGCACCTGTTGTGGCCACACGCTCAGATCCAATTTCATTTAAAGACTGAGGTAAACTGAGCTGGTGGATATGAGCCATCTGCATTTTACTCTCTCTGAAACCACAAAACAAGACTTGATGTGAAGCCATCAACAATTACACACTGCAGTTAGTGGGAGCACTAATTAGTGTGCATAATTACAAAATCTGCTGTATCAAAGGCTTTGTAGAGATCAATGAATGAGGCTGCGAGGCTTTCAGTGGCGCTGCGTGCTGAGCTGGGAATCTTCCAGTTTAACAATCCAACGGCTTTTTATGAGACAAAAGGAGGCGGAAATTTCTACCAAGCAAATCTGAAATTTTGAGATTCATCTCTTTAATATTCAAGAAAAGACAAAGAAATTCTCTGAGCTCAAGAAGTCGTAAATTTGCGAGGAAAAAACTTTTATCTAGAAAAAGCTTTGATTTCAAAAAGTAAAAACTTTTCAAGAAAAATCTCAGAATATTGAGAGTTGTTTCAGAAAAATTCTTTAAAATTTGTGACTTTTGAAACAAAAAGTCAAACATTTTCGACTTTACAAACACAGAAAATGTTTTTCTAGAAAATATGTAAAATTAATCTCAAAATTTCTGAGATTTTTCATGTAAATGTTCGACTTTTGTAGCTCATTCTGTTGTCCAGAAAACTTTTGACTTTTTGACCTCCAGGAATTTCTTTTTGTTTCTTTGAAAATTAATAAAATTAATCTCAAAATGTTTCAGTTTTTCTTCTTTCTTTCCCGATCAGTGGTCCAAACACGGCGGTACGTTTGGGAGGACGAAACTGTTTTTCTCTGCATGCAGTTTTGTCGCCAAGAACAGGCGAATCCATCTGAGGCAAACAAACAGCGTGAGGCGTTTTCCACGCCGCCCGCCAGCGATCTGCGGCGCGCTGCCCGACGCTCGGCCCTGAAGGAAGATCAAACCCAGACGGACGCTGGCGAACCGAAGCTGGAAAACAAGAGCCGGTTCTGATAATCTGAGGCACATCCAGACAACAATTGTGCGGATGTTGATAACGGCTGAGGATGTGAGTGAAAAAGTGTATAGAAGAGCAGATGGTAGTTTATCTCTCTTCACAAAATGGCTTCACATTACCACCAAATTTAATCTAATCTCCAGAAGTGCGACAGATCCATTTGGATACGGCGTCAGAGCCGCGGGCGCGATGGGTGTGTTTTATCGCTGCTCCATTAATCTGCTCCTCTGGCAGCGCTGCGCCTCAGACTGGAGCCGGCGATCAGACGGCGAGGAAGAGGAGGAGAGATGAAAACCTCAGACGCTCTGAGGAAACGGGGTTAAACTGGGGAACGACTGGCACATGTCAGCAGAAACGCCTGATTTCAGAAAAACTGAAACAGATTCATTCAGTGTTGGAAGCTTTTCACTTGGACAAATGTCACAATTTAAGATGAAACAGAACCTGAATAAAGACGCCTGACAGAAGATGAGATTACTCCATGGCGGTGTTTACCATTTAATGAAGAAATAAACGTTTAAACAAACCGTAGAGGTTAGAAACGCCTGGAGAAAGGCTGAAAAAACCCTTTAAAAACTCACATTTTATACGTTCTTGTTCTTCCATTTGTGTCTCAACTGCCTCTGAAAAAAACTAACAAAAAAATCACACCAGCTGTTTTCTGGGAATAATTTCATGTTTTTTAATGTTTTGAAAATTCCAGAAGAAAAATTTCGCAATTGTTGAGTCACATTCCACCGTTACCTAGCAACCGTTACTGAGCAACCCCAGCTTAGCTCAACCCGTTACCTAGCAACCAAAGTCGAGCCCTCAGTTCAGCTACATTAAACTGCAAATGTATGAACTTTTGAAAAAACTGAACTTATATAAAAAAAAAAGAACAAATGGAGACTTTTTGCCAAACGAACTGGACTTTCCAAACAAACGGACCGGAGTTGGATTAACGTGGAGATTTGGCATGATGTTCGAGAGTAAAACAGGGTCAAAGGTCATCCCAAAGTTTGTAACAGCAGGTTTTTCCACATAACTAAAAAGTCGAAGGATCTCCTTAATCTGTACAGAGATAATTATTCCAGTTTTTTCTTCAGTTAACTGAAGAAAACTTTTGACATTTCAGTAAAATATCCAGACTTGAGAAATCATTAATTCATTCCTCACAAGAAATTGCATTTTTATTATATTTTACTTAAAAATATGAAAAGCATTTTCTTTGTGGCTCCATATTTTGCCCTCTGTGTTGTTAAAAACCATCATTAAACATCCAAATGTCCAAAAGTCTCAGAGAAACTTTCCTTCTGAAGCAGATTTTGTTCTGCGCACTTCGTTTTTAAAGCCTGCCCATCTCAGCAGCTGGCAGGGTTACCACGGTTACCACTGAGTCACGCTCTGCGTCCGTCTGTTAGGAAACTTTCCAGAACTCCCTCGCTGACCCAGAGGAACTTGGACTGGGCTGACTTTGTCCCAACCTGCTGTTCCCTGATTATGCAGTCAGATTTTGTGGAGAGGCGGCGCGCTTTGCTGCCGAGTCATTTTCCCCCAGCTGCTTCTGTTCGTCCTGTCCTCAGCTGTCTACCTGAACTTCACCTGAACTTCACTACAAACCCTCACAGCAAGAGAAACTCTGCAGAACCAAGCCACGGGACAAGATACGCCATGTTGGAGCAACGATTTATGACCCAGAAAAGTCTGATTCGCACGAAAACAGTAAGAGAGGATTATTAAAAGTTTGCTCTGGTGCAAAATATTGCTTACATCAATGATTGTGTGTAAAAATGATATTGTTGTGCAGGCTGCTGCAGGGATAAACAGTTGTGTTGAGATTATATGGAAAGCTCAGAGTGCCATAAATTGGCACTCTCACTATGTGTCTGTTTGGAAAGTAACACAAAAAACACCAAAATCACATCAAAATGCTGCTTTTTATGACGGAAGAAATTGCAAAAATTTCAGCATTTATTCTGGCTACTGAACATTGCTTTTTATGTGTGACGATGTTTAAAGCAGCGTTCAACGACCAGAATAAACGCTGTAATTTTAATCGTTCAGATGGTACCTCGGCGTGAAAAGCTGCTTTTTTACGGGATTTTCTTTGTATTTTACAGTGTCCTAAAAATACAAATACAATAAAGAGCCATTTATTGTATGACCTTCTAACCAGACGGTTCATAAAAGTGGCAATTTGTGGCACACGTGGTTTTCCATACAAACAAGAATTCTGATTTTAATCTCTGAATTCTACAATAAACGTTGGAATACTTTTTTGTTTTAGTGGTCCTAATTTTCTTCCGTACCTGCCCTTTACTGCACAGTTTAAAAAAGATATAAACATCACAGAATAAGCAGAAAATAACAAAACAATAAACAATCTGATGGCTGAGGCTGTTAAATCATTTCTGCCAGTCATCTAATCTGCAGGTCCTGAACAGATCCATAATCTGCTCCAGCAGAAACAGCAGATTATGGAGGAACTCAGGATAAACACAATCGCCTCCTCTGAACAAAGAGCCACATTTCGAGACATTATCATTTTCTGTTTTTCCATAAATCTTGTTTTAGGATCAGACATGTTCTCTTAAAAATAAAATAATCTGACTTCTTTTGCTTCTTTACTTTGTGAATATAATTTTTTTAAATGATTTTATCTGTAATTTGGAAGCATCATAATAAACTTGACTCACTTATTAAATGACATGTTTATGTGCAGCAGCAGGTTTTCCACACAGCAGCAGATGCTTTCATTTCATTAAATCTCAACCGTCTACATTTACTTGCATAACCCTGGTGAAAATCCTTTAAATTAATCCAGATTTTATTACAGCAGCAACAAATTTCAAACTGGAAAAATGAGAAAAATCCACTTTTGATTCAGAGAGCGTTTAATTAGACGAGGTAACAATTTGAGAAATAATTTAACCGATATAAACCCCAAAAACATGGCAAATATTGAATCTTTTCTGTCATTTTAAACTCAGTTAAATGACAGTTTTTGGAGAAACTTTTGATTATTGATCTCTGACTTTTTTTCCCTCTCAGACGTGAATCAACCTGCAAAACGTTTCACCTTCTCCCACCTCAGTGAAAGCCGCTGTGCTGCAGGCCTTCAGCATGTAATGCATGAGGTGAAAGCAGGATTTTCACAAACGAGAATCTGAAAAGTGCGGCGTGCATTTTTATTCAGCCTTCCTAAGTCAGAACTGATTTTACCTGCAGCCTTGAACATCTACAAACTTAAACTTTCAAGTCTTGCCTCAATTTCTTGATTGGTTTTAGGTCTGGATTTGACTAGGCCATTCCAACACACCAGTATGTTTTGGTTTAAGCCGTTCCAGTCGTCTGGAACACCAGCAGGTTTATTTCTCTTTTCCCCCAGCTGCGGGGAAAACAGATTTGCTCTCAGACGGTTTTGTCCATTTTCGGATTATCGCTGCCACTCACAAAACCTGGAGCAGGTCGAGATATCAGCAGCTGGAGGTCAAACTCATCATGGAGCTAATTTCCCTCCAAAATTACAAAACTGGAAACGAGCTGAGGAACAGCAGAGATCCTAGAGAGCAGCTTTCCACACACTTAGAGACAGGAAGCCTAGAAAGTCAGATAAAACCTGCTGGGAATCATTTGATTTACTCTAAATCATATTTTAAATGAACTGGAATGAAAATTAAAGTCCAATAAATGGAGCTACTGTGAAGCATAATGTCTTCTGCGTCCATCTGATTGTTGGCTAACATAAAAACTAATAAAATAACAGATCAATACATAAATAAAGCAATGCTGCTAAATTTAAAATAAAGGAATTATTGCTAAAAGTAAAGATAAAGGGGCAAAAATGTCTGGGTGTGAGAAAAGGTACAGGTGTAAGTGTGCAGCAAACTAAAACTCACAAAAACAAACTAATGTAACAGAAAAAACACTGCTAGCAAAAAACGATACAATAGCAGAAGAATAGAAGAAACAATAAAACAAATTTAAATGAAAAGTAGGAAAAAGGAAGAAAATGACGCAACAAGACAACAGTAAGTACGAAACGTTTCAAACTTACGCCACAAAACGGCAGTCCTCCAGGCCACCAGGGGGAGTCGACCAACAAATCAGTGGCATAAAAACCATCAGTCTGGACTGATAAGATGGGAGACATGTTTGTTATACTTCACCTGTTTCAAATATTTAGTATGTTGCAGTGTTATTAGTTTAGATTATTCCAACTAAAACATACAGACACACAAAAAATAATATTTTAATCAACACTCCAACCACTATCAATAAAATTCAAAATAGTAATAAATATATTTATTAGTGTAGGATGAAAATAAGCTAAACAAAACTGATGTTACAAGTTCATTACAAAACATCTGTTTCTTTTCTTAATAGATTTAGAATAACAACTATCAGCTGAAACAAGCAATTAAATTCAAACAAGAGACGATGAAATGCAAGTAATGTTTATTAATCATTAGGCTATTTACACAGAGAATGTTACCTACTCCAGACTCCCCCTAGTGGTCTGGAGGACTTCCATGTTGCAGCATCTCATATTTCAAGTTGGTTTTGTTATTAGCATCATTTTCCCTTTTTAGTTTTTTCATTTGCACTCGTTTTATTTGTTTGCAGTGTTTTTCTGTTGGATTTGTTTTGTGTTTTAATCATCTGCGTAATTTCTGCATGTTATTTTTTTGACACCCAGATGTTTTTATGTCTGCTTTTCTTTTCATTTTCATCCTAATGTTTGCTTCCTTTATTTTAAAGTTAGCTGTATTTTTTATTCTATCTACTTATGCAATGACTGTGTTTTCCAATAGCTGTAAGAAACTTTCAGTGTAAGAAACTATTTTTAAAAATTAATATATCAATCTGATTTTGACATCTTCTCTGAAGCTAAACATATTTGAAATACTTATATTTAATAGAAATCCTTGTAATAATTTCTCCAGTTAAATATTTTGTGTTAATTTTGGCAGGTAGAGGCCTCCATATGGCTGGCGCATCAATCTGTTTTTGTTTTCAGAGCTGCATGTGAAGGACAATCCGGCATCATTAAATGTACATTAACAGGAATGTAATGGGGTTTTAATGACGGAACCCAACCCAGACATCAGCAGGGAGTCGCGTCAATCATCTTCCTCCTCGTTTTCTTCTTCTTCTTCTGTCCACCGGGAACACAACACAAAACGCTTTCCAACTCAGAGAACAAGTTCTGCTCTCCATGCAAATGCCTTCATCTTCAGTCAGCCATGTTTAAAAGCTGCTCCTCTGTGAATGTCTCCGGCAGAAACCAGACCTGCTGATGCTGTTTTGCTAACATTTAATCCCTCATTAGCCATTTTTCTTCAGCAAATGCCTTTTTCTACGCGCCGCTGATGAGAACTCTTGAGGAACAACGGCAATCATCCTGGTTTTTACCGGAAGCGCTTGGGTCCCCCGACTGCATCGACTCCATTACAAGAGTCCGACAGACACCATTAAGCTCGGTTTGTGATTCGCAGCACAGAACCGGGCCGGGAAGTTGCTCAGGCTGCAGCAATTAAACCCACAAGTTGCTTTTTGTTTGGGTCTGGGAGTCGGACGCCGCATGCGCTTCACAAAACTTTCTTAATTTGCATCCAGCTTCTCCTGATTCCCCATCCTGCATGAAAAACATTTCAGATAATTAGTTCTGCGGTTTGAACTGGAGATGAACCCAAAATCAAACCAGAATGAAGAAAATAAAGTTTTAATCCGGCAGAAAATTACTGCAGGAACAAACAAAACAAAATGAATAAATCCATCCATCCACATTGAACAGAAACTCGGCAGGTATAATAACATCTGCGGCGCAGACATTAGCATTCTGTTAGCATGCTAGCCCTTCACAAACAGCAGTTTGAGGATTTTCCTGTTTCTACATCAACCTGAAGAAAGCATCGACGCCCAGAGCCAATAAAAGTGGAAAATCAATAATCATTACCCTCTGCAGAAAATATTTACAGTGTTTCAGAGCAACTCCTTTTCATCTCTAACGGGAAAATCAATGTCATCTCAAGGTCAATAACTCTGAATCATCAGCTTTGATATCTCTGCTCTCTGCAGGCGGCACAAAGACTCTTCAGCCTCAGTCTGATTAATACACATCGACATCAGCGGATGAAAGGTTGAATTTCACCTTGAGACACGATAATCTGCAACGGAAAGTTCAACGGAAACCGGGAGGCAAACGAAACCGTTCCTGAAGAAACATCGCCACAGATTAGTTCCCGTTGGAGCGATGAGATGACGATGCGAGCGGACGACCTCCAGCAGAGATCGATGAGGCGTTCCTGAGGTTTTCACAGGAAATGACGACCCGCTGTGACTCAGGATGCCAAAGTTTTCTCAGAAGTTACAAAGTTCCAGGGTGAAATTAACAGTTTCTGAGTTTGATGATGTTTTTCCTTATTTTGTTCCTTCTGGTTGAAGCTTTTCACGTTCTCACAATTATTCCCTCCAGATTTTGATGCTGCACCGTTGGAAAAACTCCTGCTACTACTTTATTAAATTCCTTTTGGACAGTTATTAAGATACGTAACCATGGCAACAACGTTTTTACAACCAGGAGAAG
The DNA here is from genome assembly GCA_903067055.1 of Poeciliopsis paucimaculata. NCBI lineage: Eukaryota > Metazoa > Chordata > Actinopteri > Cyprinodontiformes > Poeciliidae > Poeciliopsis > Poeciliopsis paucimaculata. Next base: position 50,090 of record CAEGAD010039140.1, on the reverse strand, counting down.
CTGATTGGCATATCAAGGGCTCAAATAAACTCTGAACTATGACCCAAAAGAAGTTCGAACCGTCTCTAGAAAGTCATGGCCGTTCCAGCCATGCAGCCATTCAGAGGTTTAAAGAGAAGCGGCAAAAGCAAATGGGGCGGATTAGCAGCGCATTCAGTTCGTATGAACTCTGCTGTCCACACATCGAGCTGTTAGCATGTCATGCTAGCAAGTCTTCAGTCAGAAGCTTCTTCAGATTAGTTGTAAAACAGACTGCTACCCACATCAAGACCGTACACAACAAGTTGTTTAAAACACCTAAACAATGTGAGATTTGAGGACATTTAACTTCCTTGAAAGTGGAGCAACAACCAACAACCAACAAGGATGCATTAAAGTCAACAACAAAACTCTGGGCTTTTTCAGCAGCCATTGCGCAGCAGTAAAACCAGCTGACCAAATGTGCTGGAAATCAGGTTGGGTTGCTAGGTAACGGGTTGCTCAGGTTGGGTTGCTAGGTAACAGGCTGGGCTAAGGTTGGGTTGCTAGGTAACAGCGCTGTGTGGTTTTTGAAACGGACATTAAAAAAATCAGTAACTTATTAAAAACATTTGATTGTTTTAATTGTTTGGCTGTTTTTAGAAGCAGTAGAAACTCGAAGTATCAAAACATAAAATGAAGAATTTTGCAGAATATTTTCCCTTTAAGTGCAACTGAGGAACTCCGTCTCCATCCCTGAATAAATAATCTGTCTTGCGTTTGCTTTGTGTTTCATAGTTTGATGTATGTGCCTGGCTCGTTTAATATCGTGCTCTGAAGATTCTCCTCCACAAAGAAAGAAAAAGACTGTTTCTTTTTAAAGAAAGAACTCCACAGTTGTTCTGGTAATAAATAAGAAATCTTCTATTTGGAGTTGGAGGACAGAGGATTGGAGGGGGACTGGGAGTCTTTTCCAGACATAAAGGGGAGAAAACTTCTCAGCCTCTGTGGGAAACTTTACCCGATGGTGGTGTTTCTCCATCCAAACGGTCCTTTATGTTTCTGATGCGCCTCTGCTGCAGATTCAAGCGACCGCCTCACCTCCTCAGGAGCATCGAGCCTCCAGCTCTCAGTTATCAGTCGGCCGTAAGGCAGCAGAGGAACGCCTGAAGGGAGCCGGGCAGCGGGCCCTGAGGGCCGCCGCACTGCGAGGAGCAGGGAAGGCGACTCTGACCGATTGTTGAACTGTGGATGGAGTGGTTGGGCGTCGCCTTGGTAACGGGGAACAGGGTCAAACGTACGACTGGGGTTGGATGCAGAGGGACTTTTAGCTGGGATTTGGAGTTTGTTAATGCAGCCCTGCCAGATCCAGCTTCTTTCCAGTGGAGAGTCCGGCGTTCCACAAGGCTCAATTCCAGGTCCTTTAAACTTTGTTCCCAGAGTTAGGACAGATCTGGGTAAGGGAGCAGTTACATATGCTGCCGCCTTCGCTTGGCCTGACGTTCAGAAAGAGTTTAAACCGACAGGAAGACGTTGAGGACGAGAGTTTTAACTGCCGTTGATTTTGATAGCTGTGTTCTTTATTTTAGTATTTTATGCGCTGATGGTTTTAAAACTAAACATATTTTTCTGATTGAATGCAAATGTTGGACCTGTCAAATATTTCGCTGAAAAGCTTCATCTGTCTGCTGGTATCTGGAAAGTTTAGGGTGAATCGGCTTCAGATTTAATAAAAGCGGCCACTTTTATTAAATCTGGTAAAACTTTGTGAATTTAATTTCCCACAGCTTCAACATGGAGTTATCATCACATAAAAGCAGAACCTGATCGAGAAGTCGGTTCACACCGTTATTAACGCCATAATTCAGCAGATTTATTTTTTCTACAGAGGAACTCCTCACAAAGTTCAGACAAAAGTTATTGCAGTGGAGCCAAAACCATCAGCCAATAACTCCTGTGCACAGATGAAAGGCTTTGGTAATTTCAGCAGGTTCAGCAGGATGAAACACGAAGAGCGACGACAGAGCGAACAAAAGAGTCAAAGGCACCTAAAGCCAAACAGAAAGACAAGGCCAGATCAAAAGGAGGCTGCAGAGAGCCTGTAATCCTGCTGCACTTACCAATAATTTTCTCATTATTCTGTATGTGACCCGGCAGGTAGCCGCGCCCATAATGGGAGAGCAGCAGCAATGATTTTCTCATCAGAAGTGAAAAATCTGCAGCCGAAACTCTGTTTGGGTGCAGCTGCCGTCTGGACACATTTCCCCGGAGGTTCGCAAACTTTGGGAGGAGTGGAGTGAACTCCACTTCGTTTTTTTTTGTTTTTTTTTTTTAGTTTTATTGCACTGCTTCCCAGCTGCTCCTGAATCCTATCAGACATATTAAAAATGCACATAAAAAGTGAGATATAAAAGCGCCTGCTGCAGTGAAACTCTGCAAAACTTTAATGAAAAAAGCTGTCATGACTTTCTTTGGTGCGTTTTTAATCTTTTCAGGTTCAGTCGATATTTTGGAGCAAACTGTAAATATTCTCTTTTTTGAACAAAATAATAATTTAGGCCTGAATATCCTCTTCTAAAAGTAGAGACTCACCTCAAGTATTTCAGTCATAAAAGACTGAAAAGTGATCGATTTAAAGTTTAAACATTTTTTCACTCATTTTTTAGTTATCAACATGAAAAACATTAAACTCGGTTAAACTGGAAGCTGCAGGCGACTGAATTTCATTTTACTCTCCTGTAAATCAGGAAGGAATTAGATTATCATCTAGAAATCATCACTGAAAGCTGGAATAACATAAAGGTTGTGCAAGAATCCCTTTAAATACTACATTTCATGGTGGGAAAGAAACTTTATGCTTTTATGGGATCACTTTACTCGCACTAAGCTGCCTGATAAAAAGATTTGAGCATCCAGAAGGAACCGATCGATTTGAGAACATTGAACCAGACGATGCCTCAAACTGCAGCGCTAACATTTAACTGCGTTTATAGGGAACAAACTTAGGTTAACATGATTTTTAATCATTTCTCAGGAGAGCCACTGGTTTAGCTGCTGCTAACCAAAGCGTTAGCCGTGCTAACTGTAAAATGTAAACATTAGTTGGGCTAATGCTAAAGCCTAACTGTTTTTGTTTAACTTTTTAAGTGAATGCAAAGGGTTGCACCTGCATGATATTTAGCAGAAGCTAACGCTACTTCGCTAACTTCAATTTAAATCTTTTCTGCAATTGAAAGACTTTCAAGCAAAAATTTTATTTTGACAAATTGTCCGCGCTCTATAAGATATTGTATTTATTGTAATATTGTGTTCTTTACTGTCTGTCATCTTTGCATTTTAGCAGAACTGTCCTCCCTGTTTTTGTAAAAACAGAAGACAAACAAAATGGTTTCCTTCAGACACTGAAAGCAGCACAGAGAACTGCAACAAAGAACCCTGGAGTTCTTCACTTGGCAGAGCAGCTGTTAGCGTTAACCTTAGCAGTGAAACGAGGTCTCCATGATGCCTTCTGCCCATCGGCTGCATGTCTGAATGTAAAGGCAAACAGGGAGGCGAGTGGTGAAGGTCGGCTGCAGAGCGAGTTGGTGGCTGTTAGTCGTCTCCTCGTTATGCCGCTGGCTTCATTAGCAGCCTGATTGGCTTTGAGTTCAGCGCCCTGATGAATCTGTTTTGTCCCAGAGTCATTATCGGCTCTGACGGTCATTCAGAAACGGGCCGCGCGCACAGCCACCCAGCACGTTAATGCCCCACAGCAACACGCCGTCTGCGGCTGTGAGCCAGACAAATACGGCATTAAAGGGAAACTTTCATTTGGTTGGAGTTTGATGCAAATCAGAGATCACTGCCTAATGAAGTCTGGAGTCGACAAACTCCGTCAGCGAACCGCACACACGACCGACAGCGTCAGAGGCTGCCGACCTCTGAGACGGAGATTTTAATTGGAAACGAACGTTGAGGGAGGTGAAGAGATTAAAATGGAGGTGGGGTTGCAGCGACGTGTCGTTGCTCCACCCTCGACACGCCAAGCTCTTTCCTGCAAACTACACTCAACTCAGGGATTTTCAACCAAACTAGAAGAGCACACAAACTGAAGCTACGACGGAAACTTTGTGAGAATCTGAAGGAAATTTCAACAGTTTTCAGATTATGTTGGATTGTGGACGTGAGATTATAAACTACGGTTACAGCTGGATTATTTTAGTAATTTAAAAAATGTTGCTTCTTTCATATCTGTTTAAACTGTCGCCATGTTGTGACAGATAATCTGTGAGAAGATTAATCTCCACCTCCTGCTGAGCTCTCATTGCTGAAGAAAAACAACCAATCAGAGCCAGGAGGAGGGTCTTAGCGCTGCCAATCATGCTTATCAACGTCCTGCTAAATGTGCGAATAGCAGAGAAACAACTCACTGATATCCCTGTCACTGGTGGCTAATGCTAACTAGCGTGAGCATTCAGAGCAGGGTAGTTAGCTGTAGCGTAGCAGAGAAGAACAAGGTGCGATTGACAGCACTAAGCCCCGCCTCCTGGCTCTGATTGGTTGTTTCTAGTTAGCACTGGGAGATTATCTGTCCCATAACAAACATCATAAGTGGAGATGGTTTCAACAAACATGTAAAAAGATTTTTTTTTTAATAAAAGTTACATATTTCAGCTTTAAGCTTATTTTATACAATATAAAAAATATGCACATGAATAATAAAATCCTTTGTCTAAATAAGAAAATGTAATTTTTTTTGCCTAAATATGATCATTTGTACAACATAACGCAGCTAAATACGACTCAAATAATCAGTTTATGATGCACAGGGTTGATTTGTTGACTTTCTGGTTGATTGGAGGATTTTCCAGAATTTGAAGCAGATGAAGCTGAAACTCTGGATAGAAAATAAGATTATTTAATCTAAAATGTCTTATCTTTTCAGGCAGTTTTCTCTTAATTACTGCTCTGATTGTGTTTTTCTTGGGAGATAAAATAAAGTCAAAATGGATGAAATGACAAAACAAAATCTAAGATCATAAAGGTACAGAAAAAGCAGTGAGTTTAGCTCAGCATGAATGTGTTTGCCTATGAGAACTGAAACTGATTTCCTTCTTTTTATATCTAATTCATAATCAATGCAACTTTATCTCAATAAGCTCAAATTGTTTAGATGTGATTCAAGCTAAGCTTGGAAATTGCAGCTAAATTGGAATGAAAGTTACTGAAGAAAAATCATTTTATGTCTCTTTGCTGAAATATATCTGTTATTACTTCCTGCTTCTTTCACAAAAGCAATTTTCAATGATCATATATCAAAGCGATGCTGAAATTGAAATGTTCTGAACTCTTAGCACATTTTTTGGTTCGTTATTGCGAGGACGACTTCTCTTGACCTCAAGCTTCGTCCTCTTTTTGAAAACACAGAAATCCGACACGGAGTAGCTGAGAGTCGAAGCGACGCTCGGATAAAAGCACGAAATAAAAAAAGTCCTGAGAAATCTTCTAAGGTGAATTTGTAACCTTCATTCATTTACTGAGAAGTTTGTTTCTAATCACAAAGAGGTTCTGTGAAGAGTTTTACTAGAGAAAAACCATTTTAAAACTGGGAATCTACCAGTTAAAACATGAACGTCTTCCAACAATAAAAATTAATTTGGAAAAAAGATCTAATTTTTCAGTTGATACATTAATGACTTTCTATTTAAGTTGCCAATTTCGGCAGGATCAGTCTTCCATAGACCCATAATATAATGTTTTAAGTCCATCCATCATCCGTCAGTTTTCATGTCCATGAATGCAGCATTAGATGCAGACATATTGTCCTTAAATGCAACACGGCGCTAATTTCAGCCTTCTGCATTGTTCTCCTGTTTATTAAACATCATTTTCCATTAATATGTGCAAATTCCTGTATTCAGAAAAAAGCCTGGAGGAGTAAAACCATCCGAATGTGTCAAACTGGAGCGAGAGAGCAGGAACCAGTGGGAGTGGTGTGCATGGATTTAAAAAAATATAAATCTGAAGCAGAGAAATACTCTGAACAAACAAGTTGGGGGACAAAGCAGGAAACTGGCAGCAGTTTGTAGGAAGCAGGTGAGGTGATGAAATAAAATGAGCTTTTCCTCCTGGATCATCAGTTTGATCCTAACTGATCCTCAGATGAAGGGAAACCAAATGTCCATGAACAGACATGCATAAAACTGCTACCAAAACTACTTGGTAAGATTTTGTGTTTTTGCAGTGATGAACTGCAGCTGGGGCCAAAAATAAAATCAGTCCAGGGGCCACAAATGGCCCACATACCGCACTTTGAACACCCCTGGCCTGGTGTATAGTTTCAGCTGGTAAAATAATTAAAATTAAGAAGTGAAAGCCTAAAATGAACCACATCAGTTGTCTTTGAGGATGTAAAATGATGTTTTTCAGACCCTGGCTGGTATTTAGGCGTTTTTACTTTGTTCCTGCTGCAGTTTTACTCCCTGTGGTCAGTTTATTCACTGCTGGAGGTTTCGATCTCTCCGTGCTTCGGTCTCAACAGACAAGACAGCTTTTTTATTTTTAAAAGAAAAAAATAATCAATGATTTCCTTTTCATGTCCCGCCATCTTCCTCCCACGCCGCGGCTCAGAGCCGCGTCCAACCTGCCGAATAATCAGGGCTCCTCCGTAAGAACTGACGATTCCTGATGTCTGCCTCACCTGCCTGCCACCTTTCCTTTTATTTCCATGAACGTGGGGCCTTAAAGACGAGCTTAATATGCTCAATAGACACAGAAAGATTTCACCCTCAGTGGGTTCAGGCAGGTGATGCGGCGTGTTCTCCAGGAAAGGCTGACATTTTCCCTTTAAAGAGAAAACCTCATTGCTTTGAATGGATTTGATTCAAGGACAAACTGGTGAGTCTGAAAAACAAACCGGAGATGAAGTTGAATAAAATGTGACTAAGCTGCCTTTCTTGGTAAACAGCAGGAGGAAATTACACATCAAGTGGGCTGATAACTGGAAAAAATGGGACGTTTTGTAATCTTTGCATGTTTGTTGATCTGTTTCTGTCAGAAAGCTTCCAGAAAACAACTGAAAGTTACAGAAAGATTCTCATTAAAGTTATTTAGGCCAAAGTGGAGAAGACTTTCTGTAAAGGGTTTGAGGTTTTGTTGATATATTATAATTAATAAGAAAAGAAATGATACATTTTGTAATTTAATAGAAATTAAATCATTTATTTATGCAAGGATGCATTTTTTAAAAAAGGTTTAGACATTTATACATTAATATTTATTCTGAAATACCTCAACATTTATCCAGAGGCTCTAAAGGGTGTTACTAGCTAGCAGGTTATCTACTAGCTAGCAGGTTAGCTACTAGCTAGCAGGTTAGCTGCTAGCTTGCAGGTTAGCCGATAACATGCAGATATTAGCATGTAGAGGTTAACTGCTGGCAAGTAGATGTTAGCTGCTAGCAAGTAGCGGATAGCAGCCAAGTACACATTAACTGCTAACAAATAGAAGTTAGCAGCTATCATGTAGACGTTAGCTTCTAGCAAGTAGCAGTTACCAGCTAGCATGTAAGATTACCTGCTAGCATTAGAATGAATTAGAACATTAAAAAAAACATTCTAATTAATTATTTTTCATTTATTTTGATTATTTTAAAATGTATTACAAAACAATTAAGGCTCATAGTTAAAAAGAAAAATAGATTTATTATTGCTACTATTAGCGTTATTCTGGTGCAGAAATCTGATGAACAGCTGAAACCGCCATTTCTTTGTTACATCTATATTTATAAAACATTAATTTGTTCTTTTTCATTTTTAGCAAAAGTTATTAAGAGCCAAAAGTTGCAAGAAAGAAACCCTGGTCTTGATGTTCTGATTCTTATCAAGCTCTAAAATGCTGTAATTGGCACAATAAATGCAACTTGAACACAAACAGCCGTTGTTTGTGTTTCTGTTACTAAATGAAAAATAGAGATTTTTGCTAAATAGACAAAAAACATGAGAATCTGTCAATTAAACATTGATTTATGATCATATATCAGATCATAAAACAACTAATTTTCATGTGTTTTCTTTATTACAGCAGCTTGAATTGAATTATCTCTCTACGTTATTCACGAACAAAACACAAGAACACTGATGTGCCAAAAACCAGAGGAAGGTGATTTATTTAGCAGTTCAACTTAATATGCAAGCCATCTATCACCTCGTATACGTTGCTTTAAATTTGGACAGTATATCTTATCCTTCAGGGTTCCCTCTGCAGCAGATAGCAGCGAAGCCAACATAAATCTGGGCTGTAAAAGCTGTCAGACAGCCATGCTGGGTTCCTCAGAAAAGGCAAAAAAAGGAGAATTAATCCTGTCCACACCATCTGCTTTAGTCGTTACGATGCTCTAATATACTCTATGTGAACAACCCAGCCACATTTTCTCATCCCATCTATCCTAATGTGACAATATTTCATCTCTCAGGAAAATAACGCTCACCCCTCAGCTGAATGGGATGCATCTGTAGCGAGAGGTGAGGAAAATTGGGAAAAATCTGCCCTGATGGAATGAAAGTCGAAAAACATAAAGTTGCAGAAACGAATCAGTTTCGTTTTCTGTATCTGATGCATAAATAAAAAGCACAATATTTGATCCTGAATCTTTATTAAAATCATTTTGAGCTTCAGATGCTCGACTTTATCTTGAAGCTAAATATTTAGCTCTAAAGTAAATATCACAAACTAGACCTAACCTCTATGTGCTAGCTGCTAACACATTAGCCACTAGGCTAATCTCTACATGCTATCAGCTAACCTCTACATGCTACCTGCTAACCTCTACATTCTACTGTCTAACCTCTACATGCTAGCTGCTAACCTCTACTTGCTAGCTGCTTACCTCTACATGCTACCCTCTAACCTCTGTATGCTAGCTGCTTACCTCTACATGCTACCCTCTAACCTCTACTTGCTAGCTGCTTACCTCTACATGCTACCCTCTAACCTCTGNGCTAACCTCTACTTGCTAGCTGCTTACCTCTACATGCTACCCTCTAACCTCTGCATGCTAGCTGCTAACCTCTACATGCTAGCTGCTAACCTCTACTTGCTAGCTGCTAACCTCTACATGCTACCCTCTAACCTCTGCATGCTAGCTGCTAACCTCTACATGCTACTCTCTAACCTCTACAAGCTAGCGGCTAACCTTAATAATCATTGGAATATTGACCAATATATTCGATGTGTTTGGATGTCGACACTCGACCCAATAACTGCCAGAGGTTGAAAAAGTACCAAAAAGTTATAGTCAAGTAAAAGTAGCACTACTTCAACATATTTTTACTCGAGTAAAAACTCTACTCAAGTACTGAGTAACTAATCAAAACATCAATCATTCAGTATTTAAAAATTGCATCATCCGTTGGACCAAATGTAAAATTCTCTGGAAATTTAGGGTATTTTATGGACCAAAATGAAATAATTCAAATAAATATCAAAATCAAAAGAAAAAAATCCAGATCTTTAAAAACTTTTGAAACTTTGGCAAAAAGCGCAGGTGTGTGTGAGTCTGGTGATTTTTGGTTAATTTAACTCAGTGAAGTTACTCACAGATTGAGAGGATCAATTATAGACTAAGTAAAAATTACTCACGTAAAAAATACAGTGTAGTAAAAATACTCAATTTTTTTTCTATTTTCTAAAAATGACTCAATTAAAAGTAACTAGTAACTCCTCACAGGTTTTTAAATTGTTTATTTTTGTGTTTTTCTGATGTAAATCTTTGAACTGTCTTGTTGCTGAAATGTGCTGAGGATGTTAAAAAAGTTTTAGCCCCAAATTAATCTTCCATATGCATCAAATGTGTTTATTTTTGAGCTGATTCAGTCGTTGTATCTGATCCTGTAACCTGATCAGAGCGCCACAGTAAGTCATCTAACCGTAATATTATGTATTCGCCTGGTTTGGTAGCTTCATGGACCCAGATTTTGCCCAGCTCAGCGCGTTCGCCGGGCGTTTTGCATGCATGCGTGAAGCTCGTGTATTCCCCTGCAGAGGTTTTCATGCTGCACTGCAGCTGTGAACCAATGAAGATGGATTAGTTTCCCTCTCTGACTGTCTTTGGGAAGCAGAGCTGGGATTGGGAAGCTCCAGCACATTACTCCACCCTGACAAGGTCCCCAGATGAAAGCTTCAGTGCTTCTGTTGGCTGGTTATCAAAACGGAGATGCAGCAGTTTCCACCGTGTCACCTCGTCTGCTGCTGACTCAGCCGGCGCCTTGCACTGTTTCTGCTGTTTGACGTTCTGTGTCTGTATTTTGGTAAGACTTTCTGTGCGCAGAAAGAAAAAAAATAAAAAGTTTACCTCATCTTATCTCAGGGTTGAATCCTTCCTGCACAACTTGGGGAAACGGCGTCCTTGGGAAGGTTTGTTTCCCATTAATGTCCCAGATTTGCTTATCGGTGAAAGTGGGTGTATAAAAGCTACTGCAGAGTGTGTGTAGAGATACTGCTGGTGAATAATTGTGTGTGTGTGTAAAGGTTTGTTTCTGCAAAACCTACATCATAATACAGCAGCCTCCACAGTAATGGAGCTGCATATAAATCCATCTTTTATAGCTGCAGCTCAAGATCACAGAGCAAACTCTGAGCAAATTTATTCTATGGCAAAAATAAAATAAAATAAATCTTTTTATCATGAGATTACATCAGTTTATTCATATATAGCGCTAATTCACGTCTGGAGACGATTCACAAAAATATTTATTTATCATTCGGATTATTTAAAAAAGTTTCTATAAGGAAACGCAGCAGATTATAACAAGTTATTGCAAAATTTAATCCCGGAGACAGAAAGTCGCCTACGTTGGCGTTGACTTTACAGAAATCCCTCATTCTGAGCATGCATGTGGCGACAGTGGTGAGGAAAAACTCCCCTTTAACAGGAAGAACCCTGGTTCTGGTCCCTGCTCTGCAGAACCAGAACCGAGCTCAATATGAGTCACCATCTGCAGGATTAGTAAAGTAGATGGAACTTTACATTTAAATAAAGGTTTTACAATTTTTAAATGTTTTCTAAAATAATCTAGTAATAAAGAATTAATCAAAATACATTACTTTATTTCCACGAAAATAACACAAATATTTAAAATTGTAAATAATACAATAAAATCAAAGACTACTTTTTTCAGCATGTAAATTTTTAAATAAATAAATGCTACCAACGACTCCCTGTTTATCTTGGGTTCAAATGTGAAATGCCAGTTTCTTTAAGCCTCTCCTCAAAATAGGAAATATAAAGAAACATTCTTTCTTTTTTAATTTCTGTTACATCAAGAGTTAAATAATGTAAAAATGGATTATTTTTTGTTCACCCCAGAGTTTAAGGAGTTAGGGACTCAGCCATTTCCTGATTTTGCAGCGCTGCAACTTTAAATAAAACACACGACTCTGCAGACCTCGAATATTCATCCTGCTGGACCCGGCAGCAACAACTAAAGCTGCTCTGCATCGAGCTGCTGCTCGGATTCAGATTATTTAGTAAAAAAGAGAAGCTGGGATTAACAGAACAGACAGAAGTTCAAATAAAAAGATAAATCTTATCTGAGTCGCAAAAATGAAAAATGAGGTTCAAGACATGGAGCAAAAATAGATTTGAATTGTCAGCATGACGATAGTTTAAAGCTGCAACAAAATGGTGCATTAATAAAACTACAAGAATAAACAGCTGAAATAAAACAGCACAAAATGGCAGCGGCGCCTCCACAAGAGGTCAAACAGAAAGACGTGACGTTACTTTAATAATATTAAATCACTACTAAATACTTCATTCACATTTTCTAACAAATACTTTTCACTCTTACTTCAGTAAAATTGTTTCATAACCTGCAGGTGAAATAAAATCAAAACAGGATTTCGAAGGTATATTTCCAAAAAACTTTGGAAGAAATTTTGAGATTAAGCACAGAAATGTTTGAGGAAAAACATTGGAAATTTCTAAAGTTGAATGTTGAAAATCTGCTAGAAAAATTCTGATAACAAAAAAATTCAAAAAATTTTCTTAAAAAAAGACAAGGAAGTGTGAGTGTAAGAAGTCAGATTTTTTAAGGACAAACTGATTTTTTTAGATTAATCTCTGAAATAAAAAAAACATGGAAATTTCTGAATTTCAAAAGTCAGAAATTTGCTTGAAAAAAATCTCAGAAATTTCCAAAGATTCCAAAAGTTTAACACTTTTTTACTTTCAAACTCAGAAATGCCCATGTGTTTTTTCCAGCAAATGTTTGACTTTTGAATTCAGATTTTCTTGTTTTTTTCTAGGAAATTTCTGGAAAAAAATGTAAAATTTTCTGAGAATCTTGGTGGAAATTTGCTCCATTTTGTTTATGTATCTACAATATGCAGTCCTATATTTCACAGGCTTCTCACATGTAAAATATCTGTGAAATTTTTTAATTGAAAATTTTTAAAAATTTAAATCTAAAACCATTAAATATAAAATTTTAAACATTTTTATATTAAAAACGTTTCATTTAAAAAAAAAATTTGATTAAAACATTTAATCTAAAATGTTTAATAAAAATTTGCTAAACATTAAAATAAATTTTTTTTAGATTAAAATTTTTAGAACCAAAGTTTCGGTCCAGGTTTCTGCTTTGAGTCGGTCAGCCAGGGATCCGGGTTCTGCCGTTACTCGCTGTCTGAGCTGCCGGTTCTGACCCAGCTCTGCCTCCTGATTGGTGTTCGTTCGCTGCCACAGCCCGCCGCCTTCAGGGATCACTCAGGCTGACAGGTCATTAACCCGAGTGAAGCGGAGCAATAAGCCGCCGCCGAACGCCGTACAAAAGATCAGGGAAAGGTCAGCGGCGTGCGGCTGATGGATTCACCACCTCCACCTCATTGTCCAACAAATAACTGCAGCTTATACACCTGCTGCCCTGCTGAACGCTGGCGCCCCCTGGGCCTTTGTGAAGCAGAAAACCTGACGCCGGAGAGGCGAAGACACGACGGCGCTTTCGTCTTTGACCTTTAGCAGCTGCTTTCAACATAATTACACCAGTTTAAGGAAAGGGAACATTTCCTCTTCTGCTCTCGTCTCTAAATATTTGATTTTTTTTCTGTTTCCGCTACATGAAAATAGCTTCATTTAGAAAATAAGGTTGTGACATTTAGTGTAAATGTCAGGAAAATAGAAACGTTTACAGGGTTTGACAGGTAAAAGGGTCAAAATTAGCATGCAGATGAGATTTTACGCAGCTGTCCGTCATGCAGACGAGGTCTGGTTGCTTTAAGAAAGCAGAAATACCTGAGCTGCTGGAGCCGGACCTTTGGTCACCAGACGACCAAAACAACGATCCCAGTACAAACGAGCTCTGCTGGTTGGCTGTCCCAGTTAAAGCAGACAGTAGCTCCGTTTCTGTTCACCAAAAAAATTATGAAAATTTATTTCCCAATTTAAAAACAATGTTTTTTTTCAGCCACATTAAAATTGTTTTTTGCTGAACTCCAATGGAAACACTTTTTTTTTTTTTTTTTTTTTTGCATCGCACCAGTTGCTTATTTGTAGCAACTGGGCCACACGGGAGGTTTCACAACAAACTTCCAGAAAACTGCAAAACATCCGAAACACTGACTTCCTTTAAATCAAGGCAACAGACCATCTTTAGAAATGCTTTTGATTAGCAGGAAACAGACCATTGATCAACTTATTTTTGCCTGACGATGACGGTATTTGACTAAATGTAATGGTTATTGTTTGTTTCATAACTGGTGATTGCATAATGAAATGCGCTGTGGACAACACTGCGACGTTGTGCTCGTACCACAGATATTAGCTGTCAACGCTCTAAATCCTAAATGTATGCGTGATATACGAAAGAAAAATGGATTCAGTGATTTATTGCTAATTGTCAACAAAACAACAACTAGATAAGGTCAGGAAAAACAGGAAAAGAAAGCGAGGGAGACGGAAGTAGGTCGGCTATGCTAGCTTGACTTTGACAACCGTAACATGTAGACGTGCTGCAGAACTCGGTGCGTCTCGGTTCAGCTACAACACGGGCGCCCATAAACCAACTCTCTAGCAGGTGTTTAAATTAGCTAATCGATCACCGATCTGTTCAGACGATCACTTATTGGCTGGGAAGTGCAACGTCTCCCCTTTCAGAAACCGTAGCGCAAAGTATCACAGAATTACGGTACGGGGTTCGACCGTGTTGTCGTTGCTTGGCCACGAAGGGTTAAAAACAGAAAGACAGCCTTTGAGTCCAACTCCCATCGGAAATAAGCCCACATCTTTATCAGTCTATTATTTTCTCAGTAGCTGTCTGGATTGCTGTGAGGCTATTTCTGCTCTTTTATTAGCTTGTTTCCTCCATGTCGGCATCACGCTGCGTTTTCCAATCAGCAAACTTCAGCTCAATATGTTTGTTCAAAGAACAAAGGGAAGGGAAGGAAACTCGCAGCTCGCCTTGTTAAAGCAGCAGCTGAAGTAATCAGACAAATTGATGCTTTCAGCAGTCTTAACTGCTGCCATTTATACCACACAACAGCATTAACATCACTTTGAGCTAGTCCTCCCATCTGTCGATCCAACACCCCGAGGAAGCATTAGTCCTGCAACGAGGCCTCAATCAGTTATTGAACGAGCTGCTTGAAACAAATCAGCCAATAAAATCTTGATTTGTAGAGAAATCTCCTAGTTGTTGATAAATAAACTGGGAAACTTGGATTTTTGATAACTTTTTTTACGATGATTTTTACTTCAAATTGTCTGAATTTAAGCTGATAGATAACTCAGAGATACCAAATTACCTGAACTTTAAATTATCTGGCTTATTTTTAACAAGTGGAAACTAAAATTTACTTCATCAGGGCCATTGTAGAAATGTTTTTCAAAAATGAAATTACGAGTAGTCATAATATTACAAGAATAAAGTTGTAAGAGAATAAAGTCATAACATTTTGAGAATAAAGTTATAATTTTCTACTTTATTCAGATATTATTTCAACAAGAATAATATGACTCGTAATTTTTATTTTTTTTTTGTCTTGGCAGTGTCAGAATGTGACAAAGCTAAACATTTCAAAAATAAATTTGCTTAACGGGAACACAATAAAAAAAAAAACAAAGTCTTGTTTTTTTAATAAAAGGTTTTGTCGCCAGAACTAGGTAATTACTTTTGGCTGTATCAAAATTAGTTTACTTTGAAAAACTGCAAAGGAAACTCTTTTTTCACATCACAGGAGTCACATGATGAGCAACCGGATGTTGCTACTGACAGAAATTACAAAGAAGAAGACAGGAAGTGGTTAGAGGATCATAACACGAGATGTTTTTAATGACTTATTGCGCGAATAAACTTATTCATATGTGATTTTAATTCTGTTTATTTAATGAAAATTCTGAAATTGTGAAGTTGTGTTTTTTTCACAAAGTTTTGTGATTGACATGCAGCTATTATCTCCACCTCAACAGTACGATTGATCTTTCAAGCAAACTGGTTTCAAATCCAAGAAGTGAAAGAGTTTCTCTCCTCTGCGGCTCCAGTCAAAGTTTGATTTAGCCACTGTCTCTAAAATGCCAAACTTGCTCATTAACGAGCATTGCCAGCCCGCCCACCTAGCATTAGCTGGCTGCTCCGACGCGCAGATGGGATTTCACTAAACGCATCAGACGGCTCTATAAGTGCAATGTGTGTGCCAACAGGCCTGTCAGCTCCGATACACTGACTGAAACGCTGAGGCCGTCGACCCTTTCCGCATCCTCTCAGGCTTCACATCTGTTTTCTCAGCACATACGTTTTAATCACCCCCATCATATTAGTTAGCTTAAGGTCGTTTTATTCATCGGCCGTCAGTTTGACATTGAGAACAACCTTGTAGCATTCAGCATGCAATTATCAGGGACCATAAAGTGTGTGTGCAGTTTCCAATTAAAGCAGCAAAGCTTGTCATTATAATTTCCCGTCCTGCTGATGATGATGTCCCAAACCCTCAGCTTAGCCGCTCTACACTGCTGCACAGCTCCGCTTTAATGGAAATCTATTGCTTAAATAGCAACTTTTCTGCCTAGATAGTCTGGAAGATCTCATTTACATTGAGCACAGTGCAGGAGGAATCATGCTGAGGGACCATGAAAGAGTCAAATCCAAACAGCTGAAGTTTGGTTCAAACCGCATCAATGATCCATAAGACAGCAGAAAATCTACAACAAAATGGTTGATAAAGATGAGAATCAAGGTGCTGGGAGGGCCTAGTCAAAGTCAGAAATGTTGTGGTGGGACCTTCACAAAGCAACGCCGAAAAGCAGACTGCTGAAGTTCAGGCGGTTCTACAAGCTGCTGGATCATCGGACGTGGCTTTGGATTATTTTTAACTAACAAATTAAGAACTTTGGTAAGATGTATTGAGGAATTTAGCAGACAAACATGCAACAACTTCCCAATTGCGCAATAATGCATAAATTTATCCTTTAAATGATCAATAAGACAGGATAGAGAGTATTTCTGTATTAATTTTGTCATTTATTTGTTGAATTTTCTTCTAAACCAGTGCAGTGGCTGTTTAACTAGTTTCAAAATGTCATTCTTAGTTTAAAAACACACACAGACGATTGACATATGTTCATAGTGGTGAAATAAGGACTCTGGGCAGTTTTCTGTCTGAATATAACCTTGTCACGAAAGACAAGGAATAATTACTGCTGTACAGACATCAGAATTTTATTTTGGACATTCATAAATTTCTGCTGAAAAGAAAGTTGGTCAATGAATTAAATCCTAAACGCTGCAGTGGTTAAAGCTGTTAGCAAAGCTGCTAAGCTTTGTTTGGCCCTGTTGTGTTCAGCTGCTCTCTTGCTTCCCTTCTGGGCCTCGCCGGACCAAAACAACAAGCAGAGATCATAAAGCGTTACCTAAAGATTATCATACCAACTGCAGTTTAAAGAAGCCTTTGGCCTCGAAACCAACATTAGCTAATTTTCTAAAAGTGTTCAATCCTCACAAGACCTGCAGACAGACAGTGAACAGCCTGTGGATCTACAGCCATTATGTCATTTATGAAATATTTAATTTTGTCATCCTGAAATAAAGAGGAAAATGAAGCACTTTAATGTATTGTCTTACAAGTGTGCAGTATTGTTTGTTAACTCTATTCATGGGTAAACATACACAAAAAGACCAGACAGATGCACTGCAACGCATGAACGGTAGCATTATGCTATCTGCTAAAGCTAACTAGCATGTAAACCTATGAGAAACTAGTAGCCCGGTGTGCTAGCATGCTAACGCTAATTTCCATGGAATTCAATACCAGCTAGCATGCGTAAGTCCGTGTGAACTTTGCTAAACGCGGTTTTATGAGACACACAAGAACTAAAGACTAATGACGTCATCAAGAAATAAACTGAACAACATAATTTAGCAATTTACAGATTTATGTGAGCCAAACGTGAGCAGGAGACGCGGAGCTGCGTCACATCCGGTGCTGGAACTTTCTACTGACACAGCCACCACTAGGGGCGCTAATCAGAAATCTACAGGTGAAGCGAGCATCAGGTGCGTAACGTGTGTAAACACACAGGAATGGATGAACGACTACAGACTGAAATGTTTTTTTTGCTTTCTTTATATTGTGTTCCTGCCAAATTTAGTAATAAACCCAGAACAAGCAAAGTTCTGGGCTTATAAATCATTTACCATCTTGGTTGTAATAATAGAATAAAGTCATCATACATTTTTAATAGTTTTTTGAGAATTCCTCCACAAAAAGTAACTTAAAATATTAAAATGAGGAATGTTGAGCAATTTTTGAGCTTTGGTATCAGCTTTAGAAATACATAAATGCTTAATCTTGTTCATCAGAATCAGTTTATTTTGACTTGCAGGACTCTGTCTGCTTCTAAGAATTAATCACAGACTTGATAAATATTAATCTTTTTCTCATTAAAACAGTGTTTTTCTCATGATTTTACCAATTTTTCTGGTAATATTGTCTAAATTGTACTAACACCGTGACTTTATGTCATAATGTTATGACTTTGTTTTCATAATTAATAACATGTCTGTGTCACAGTGAAATAAATGGATTTAAAGATGGAGATATATGAACAGGAAAAAGATAGTAGGTGATCTTGTGTTATTCCACTAATAATCTAATATTTTATAATGTAAAATTTTTAATTCAGGAAACTATATGCAAAACAAAAAGTAGAAATGTAAATGTTTTGTCAAATAAAATAAATAAATAAAGACAACAAAAAAGTGACAAAATGGTTCTGATTAAGCAACTTATTAAAGAGCAGTAGTTTTCTATAGTAGTTTTAATGTTGTTATAGAAACAGAGTTGGGGTGACTGAAGTACTTAACCTTTTAAAGGTGACCTTCGCTGCTTCCGTGAACAGGTTATGAACACAAAACATGTTCATATATTTTTTGCACAACGTCAACCTTAGATAACAAACTTTTAGTTCGGTTTTAGGACGTTTCAGAATCAGCAGTTTTAGTGTGCCTTGTCACTTTAAATCCAATAAGTTTCTGATGGCCACGCCCCCTGACTCAGTGTTTACACTCACACATGAAATGTCTGCAAACAGACCTGCATTTTTACAACCGTACATCTTTGAAAAGCAGAAGTGGAGCCTCCTGCACTGTCAAAAAAAGGCATTAAGTGGTTTCTGGATTGTAAGTCAACAACAAAATACTTGTCTTTTCCAGCAGCCATTGTACAGCGCATTCAGCGGGAATAGCAAATGTGTAGGAACTACACTCAGGTTGCTAGGCAACAGGCTGGGTTTTGCTGGGGTTGCTAGGTAATGGGACGTGCCTGCTGATAGGTTTTTTAAATGGCTCATTTTCCAGACAGAAAAGCCTGAATTTACTTCCTTAAAAATGACTCTGTGGTTTTTTTTAAGCAGTTGGGATGTTTTTTAGAATCAGTTCACACATACCGTTTTCACTGAACCATTTCTTAGCAGAATTCCTGAGAAACATCCAACTTAGCAAGAAAGCAGCATCATATTAAAGAAAGGCAAAGTGAAAGTAAAGTAGCTGCTACTGAAAGAAGGAAAACCTTAAAGCTGTATACGTTGTGGCAGCAGGATGCAGCTCAGCCTTTCAGCCCTCTCTGTTCCCGTCGCTACGTGATGTATGGAAGGCATTTTAGGGCAGTTCACTCACATGTGGTGATAATGGCCCTGTTCTCTTCTCGGGGTTACTGGTGAGGCTCAGAAAAGGCTCCGTCTCATTTCTCACCGGGCCGCAAAGACAGAAACTGGAGTTCTGCAAAAAAAAAAAAAAAAAATTCCAACATAAATCTCCCGTGGGACTGTGACCGCGGGCAGAGCTGAAAGATGGACCGTCGTCTGGTTGGCTTCATGCTGGGAACGTTTCTGGATGGAGGCATCAGATGTTCCTGCTGACGGGTAGAACAGATTAATAATATCTGGGAAAAATAATGGAGTTTATGAGTAAAACTCCCTTTACTGTCACTGAAAATTAGTATTTATATAATAAAAAACTCCAACCTAAGTGGAGATTTTAAAAAAACGTATTTTCATGTTCAATAAATGTGTGTGGACATACTGGCCCGAATAATGCGCCGATATATCCACATCTTTGCTTTGATGTCTTTTGTTTTAATGACTTTATATTTCTAATATTTAAAAGAAGTTCAACTTATATATCTTCCCACACAAATTAATCACCATGTTTAATTCCTAACAGGAAGTCGTAGTTGTTTTGAAGCAATATGATTGGCTGACAGGTTTTAGCTTAGCTCTTTACTGCCCCCTAGCGGTTTGGAAGACAAAAACCTTCCTGAAACTGATTTGGTGTGTATAATATAATCTTCTGAAACAATGAGGAAGATATTTCTGATTCTATAAAGATCTGGTTACATGTGTACAAGGTTTAAAATTGTATTTATCTGAGAAATACATACAACACTGCAAAAACACAAAATCTCACCAAGTATTTTAGTCTTGGTAAATATTTGTATTTCTAGTATTTCTAGCACAAATATGTTAATACTTTTGAAATAAGAAAAAACTAACGCAAAATCAATTTTTCAGCAAGAAATATGAGCTTGTTCTAAGTTAGCAAGACACTTTAAGTTTATATACTTTCATATATGAACTTAGATACAACAAGGTTTACATATTATAACTAATTAAGGGGAAAAATTTGTTATAATTTTAACTTGTTTTCCTATTATATATTATAATACATAATATGGGGAAATGCCTTTTTTCCCCTGCCAGATTATTTCAACTAATAAATACATTTTTGCATCATTTTGCTTTTAGTCTCTCACAAAAAATAACGAGGTCTGAAGTTGCAAAGGAGCCAGAACACAAAGTATTACCAAGTATTTCCAAATATTTGGAGTATTTCTCCAAATATTTGGAGTATTCCTACTCCAAATAACTCAGTACACCTGAAATAAAACAAAATTAATGTGCAAGTAACTTTTGAGCAAAACATAGAAGCTTGTTTTGCGTAAATAATTCATTAATATTGTTTTAAAAAGTTCTACTGGAAAATGTTTTCAATCATAACATGGGAAAATGTTTTGTTAAAACGAAATAATCTGTCCCTTTTTCATCAATATTAAAGGATTATTGACTAAAATCAAGCTATAATATGTTGCTGTTAAGTTCTTTGTAAGTTAGTTTTGTTTTCTTCCAAATGTGCTGAGATCTGTGGAGCAGAAACAGAAACACTTGGTGATATTTTGTGTGTTTGCAGTGAACATATTTTCACCATTGTGCTCCCTGTGCATGTCTTTGCAGCTGAAATGCAGAAGCAGTTAAAGTTAAACCACATTCTCATTTTTGTGGGTTTAAAATCAGTAAATATTTTACCGGCAACACCTCAGACGTTGACCAGACCGGCAGAACTAAGATGCGTATAAAAACACTGACTTTAGGGACGAATGTGAAGGAATAAAACATTTTAATCTAACTAATCTGTGCTGCCTTAATGAGTCTGGAGACTTTGAGGAATCCAGATCTGGTTGTGGATTCCAGGGGAGTTTGGAGTCTATTGTTACTCCGGTCACAGAGGAGATGCTGCGATATCTTCCCAGGAATCCCACATCCACACAGCAGGAGGCTGGACGATTTACCTCTAATTCCCTTTCGGCCTGACGAAGTCGTCTGGCTGCAGAATATTTTATCTTCTCTGGGTGAAAATGTGGAGAGATGATTAAAAAAAAGCCAAACAGGTTCATCACTTCTGCTGTTTTTCTGTAAACAGACCAGGAGGTAAAATCATCCAAAAACAAGTTAAAAATGTGGATCTTCACCAGATCATCCGCTGCTGGGTTTTTAATGTGGAGCCAGTTATTAATTTTTTATTGGCCTTTACTCAGTTGACTTATTGCTCACCCTGCTTCCATAAATCAGTCAGGCGCTTTAATGGAGCTTCTCCCAAAAATGCTGCACACAGAAAATCTGAACATTTTTACACATTTTCCCCAAAAACTGTAAAGAGAAAAACAAGAAACATCCGAGGATTGATATATTTGATTAATTTGAGCATAAATAATGACTATATTTTAATTGCTTGGTTTCTCTTGCATGGTTTCTGATCTCCTGATTGGAGCTGGTTTGTCTTACTGGTACCTTACTGGTTTTTTCCAGATTCCGCCCACAGTCCACAGACCTGCATGCTGGTTTTCAGTGAACCCAAACTGGGACTGAATGGGATTATATGTCTTTTAAGTTTCCTTCCCAGCTTCAAAGCGCTCAGTAATTAACTCACTTCTGAGGTTAATAATGAATGTTTTCCAAAATAAAAGAGTAATTCATTTTTCAATCATTAAGGATTTCAAATGGGATTTATTGTCTTATGTGCAGAAACAAGCTTTAAATGTTTGCTTAAAATTAAGCCAAAAGAATAGAAAACATCCATTTTGGAAGCTGCAGATGAAAACAGAAAATCAAATAAAACATTTGGTCTTAGAAAAATATGTGAACATTGTTTTTATAGATTTATTTCCTCAAAGATTTAAAATATGTGAGAAAGTCAGTTTTACTTAATTAAGTGAAGTTCATTTGCACAGGTTATATTAGCAGTTCAAAGGACTTTATGCAATGAAACATAAACAATCAGAAAGAAGAACAAAGGGAACATTACATCACAGTGGCAGAGAAGAGAGAAGTAATGAAAAGTTGCGACCCAGACCAGAATTATTGTTCCAGTTTTTGTAAATTAAACTCTAAACAGGTGGTTTTAGCCTTGACTTAAAAGAAATCTGTGTTTCGACTGTTTTGCAGTTTTCTGCAGCATAAAGATATTGATGGAGCACCATTTTTTTCTTTGAGGTTTAAAAAATATTTTGAGTCGATTTTAGTTCATTTTGCCAATATTCAAAGTTTATCATCAGTGGTGGATCGTTGGTTGATCAGATGGGTGGTCGGTCAGTTGGTTGTTTGGGTTATTGATAGTTTATTGGTTTGATAGATGGACGTGTGGCTGTGTGATTGGCTTATTGGACAGGGGAGTTGTTGGTTGGGTTGTTGAATGGTTTGTTGGTGTGATGATGGCTGGATGTGCAGTTGGTTGGTTTTTTTTACAGGTTTACAGGTTGGTTAGTTGGTTGAGCCGTTTGAGTTGGATCTGGGATTTTCCTGCATGGTGGATCACTGTAAGGCTGATCTGTGGCCAGTTACAAAAACAGAAACCAACATAATTCAGCATAAACTAGATGTTTTTATAGATGAATGTTTGTTGGCTGACCTGAGGAGAGATCAGTGCCAAACATCCAAATGCTGGCCTTTTCCGCCTCAGTAGAGACTCTCACACGCTGCAGATGAAGTGTAACAGTAATGGCCGACTCCTGACTGACCCTCCCAGAGCCCCACTTTAATCTGGGCCCAGAAGGCTTTGACATTTCTCTGACATTTCACATCACACCCTTCCTACATGGGAGTGAAAGCGCCGGCGACCGGCTCTCCGATCAATATTCAGTCAGTTCATCCTCCTGCAGAGTCCCGCCGCGGTGGGATTCTGCATCCATCATCCATCCATCCACCATCCATCCATCATCCATCATCCATCCATCCATCCATCCATCCATCCATCATCCATCCATCCATCATCCATCCATCCATCCATACATCCATCATCCATCCATCCATCCATCATCCATCATCCATCCATCCATCCATCCATCCATCCATCCATCCATCATCCATCCATCCATCCATCCATCCATCCATCCATCATCCATCCATCATCCATCCATCCATCATCCATCCATCCATCATCCATCCATCCATCATCCATCCATCCATCTGTTCATCCATCCATCCAGTTTCCTCCTCGGTTCTCTTTCCTCTCATCACCAAAACTAGATGGAGACGTTTAATGACTCGGTTCCTAAAGTCCCAGCTCTCCATCAGGGGACGGGCTGCGTTCATAAACACGTTCATAAACTTGTCTGTCGTTAACTTTAATTCTCCAACATTTCAGTTTGGTGTAATGCTGCTCACTGCTCAGGCTCTCACTCTATGGGAAACTATTTATGTAGTAAATGGCAGAAAACATTGAAGAGATGGACGAAATGAGTTGTTCCTCTCCCACACACTCACACACATTACTGTGGTGTGATGGGGAAGGGGCCAAGTGTGTGGGAGAGATGGAGGGAAGGATCGATAGAGCAGCAAAACAGTGCTGTAAACCATGAAAGTAGACAAAAGCCTGCTAGTTTTCCCACAGTGCAGCAGACTCTGTTAGCCTGGGAGCTACAGCTGCACCGCCAACACACACACACACCCACCCCCACACACACACACACCCACACACACACACACACACCCCCACCCGCACACACACACACACACACCACACACACGCACGCATGCACACACACACGCACACACACACCCACACACACACACACATAGTTTATGTAGAGTAAAATACAAAAAGCTGCTTATGGCCAGAAAATATCAATAAGTGTCTGTGGGAATGAAGAGTGTTCAGTCGATGGAAGAATAGTTTTGTTTTACTCTCCTTCCTTCAGACTGCAGGGAATTCATCTTTCCTGTTTTATGTTGTCTGCCACTTACATGATTCCTTATGTTTCTGGATAATGGGAAACTAATCTGGGGTAGAGCGCTACAAACCAACCTGGTTAGGGTTCATTCAGTAAAACCTAAAATCTGAAGGAAGGAATCCTGCTGCTGTTTCCTGTTTGCTAATTCCAACTTTCAATCATTTCCGGTCCAAATACTCATCAAACTGTTTGATTTTTCTCTCCTGTTCCTCGACTGATTTAGAGTTAAGATGAAGTGAAACATTTTAGAGAAATGGATCTTTATGAGAACATATTGCTGTTAGACTGGGAAGTTTCTCTGTTTCTGTGTTTCATTCGTTATGATTCGTGGAACCACTTGAGATTTTATCACCATGTTCTGTGGTATTTATTACAATAACAGTAAAAGACAAGAGGTTTTAAAATGAACCACAGTCTCCTGGCTGCACATCAGCTCCTGCCTGTCAGAGACACATAAACAACAATAGATTATTGATTGATTGTCTCATAAAACAAAATATGAAAACAAAATCAACCATCCTGATCACACCTTCAGTTTTTATAGATGTTTAAATGCCAGACTTGATCATTTTCCCGCTTTTTATAGTTTATTTTTTCTGTAAAATAATTTTCCATCATCGTCTGACTCAGATGATTTAATCAGATGTTTGTCTAACCATGAAGTTAGCAGGACAGGAGCACCACAGGGCGCTGTACTCGCACCGTCCATTTCACTGGGAACATTCAGACTTCCAGCACAAATCTGACTCCTGTCATCTGCAGAAATACTCAGATTACTCTGCAGAAATACTCAGATTACTCTGCAGAAATACTCAGATTACTCTGCAGAAATCTGAGTGTTTCTGCAGATTTGATAGAAATCTGTTTTTGAAGTAATCATGAGAAATTAAAGCATAATTTCCATTTGCATGATTTCTCATTGTTGTCTTTATACTTTTTTGAAGGACGATACTTTGCTTTGTCAGATTGTTTTGGATATTTGTTAGGAATGAAAGTTTATTGATATTTTTAAAGTTTTTCTGGTTTGAGTCTCTGACTTGGTCTCGTTTTGCTTGTTTCTGCTGTGGTTTGTGGTGTCAGAAGGCGGGATGCTTCTGCTCATAATGCAAACATTAACCTCACCTTCTCCATAACGGGCACAGATTGTCTCGTAAAAACACAGCGATTATCTGAGAGTGGGTTTATTTACACAGACATGTGAGGAGAAACAGCAAAGCTCCACTAATAAGAACTCAAACAGGCCTGAGGCGCAGCGGATCGCCTGTAATACC
This sequence comes from Poeciliopsis paucimaculata, assembly GCA_903067055.1. Lineage (NCBI taxonomy): Eukaryota > Metazoa > Chordata > Actinopteri > Cyprinodontiformes > Poeciliidae > Poeciliopsis > Poeciliopsis paucimaculata. The sequence goes on along the minus strand of CAEGAD010039140.1, from coordinate 24,834 downwards.
AGAGTAAATGTTTTCTTCTGCTTTGAGAGTTTGCTGCAGTCTGAAGTCCGAATCAATCACCGTCATGAGTCAGCGGCGCCGTGTCCTGATGTCACGATCCGGCAGATTCTCCTGGTGAATCCGACCTCTCCGTCTTCCTCCTGGACTCTCCCAGCTGTCTTCCTCTGCTGCTGTAATTATTTCCCTGCTGCCTCTTCCTCCTGCAGACAGCTGATTGCTCGTCTTCCCGTCTTTTTCCCCCTCAGCTGGCGCTCCGTCTTTCATGGCGTTTCCCCGGAGCGAGAGGATTCCAGCAGAGGAGTGGCATTTGGAGAACCTCGCTCTCCTATTGCCGACTCTCTGCCGGGGTTAGACAAAATCAATCCCACTAATTAGATCTGTGCATCACTGTTATTTTGTCTGTGTGTGTGTGTGCGTGTGTGTGTTCTGCTTGTCCTGTAATCTATATTTAATGTTAGGAAGCAGAGCTTTAAAGAGCGCCACAGCTGGCCTGTTTGCTAATTAATGACATTTTCCCCTTTAATTACCATTCAATGGGAGCCTGCGCTCTGTTCCAGTCCTCCTGGTTCTGTTGTTTTAACTCATCCGACATGTTTTCAGTCGTCTTGCCTTGCGTTTCTTTAATGTTTTTTGTGCTAACTTCCTCCTCTCCTCTGCGCCACCGTTTGCTGAACTCCAATGAAACGTCTTAGAGGGAATTATTCAGTCAAACACGACTAAGACTCTGCAGCCGCGTTTGCAGCCCTCTGAGGCTGAACTGAACCAATAACAAATCCACTGCTGGAGAAAAGCTTTGGCCCTCACACACGTCTTCCTTTTACTTGTTTGACACAACTAAAATATTTCAGAGATTTAAGCTAGGAGTAAATAGAAAAGATATGAAACATGATTTCATTTATTGGGAAAACCAAAAAAATATTTATGTCATCAGGCCTGATCACTTTGATAACATTAAATGAAACACTTTAACGTCTAAACACATTTAAAAAGGGGAAAAAAATCTAAGTTTCTGCAGATGGAAATGTGCACAAAATTAATGCTTATTCTTTAATTAATAATCATGAATAAATAAAAAAAACTTGTGGATGAAACTGAACTTTACCATGGACATTGCTCTGTGTCCATGGTAAAGCATGGTGGTGGCAGCATAGTGATCTGGGCTTAGTCCTAATTAAGTTTTTGCCTGGGTGAAACGGTGAACAGTTTCAGATTTCAGTCAATTTAGATCATTTTTAAGCCTTAAATTAATAAAACGATAAATTCACCAAAACTATGAAAAGGTTTTAGACCTGAAAGTAGTTGGTTAGATTTATGACACAAACTCATGATGAGTCTCATGTTTTCACAAAACAAAGTAACTATGAATATTACCTTCTTATCACCATGGTAACAGAGTTAGTTTAAAGTTTCTGAAGGAGTTTTTAACTCTTTCAGTGCCGTTTATCGATGAGGTTCAGTGAATTCTGCTGTTTGAGGTCATTGGTCCAGTCAAAGTTTTCTGGACCAAAAAACCAGACCTGGTTGGAAATCTGATGGTTCAGATTCCTTGTCTTTCCACAAACTTTTCCTTTTCCCAGTTTAATCTCTGTAGATGTAAAGAAATAACGTCCTGCATGTTTCCAGTTTTACTACATTTAAGCAAACTGAGTATTTATGAGATAAATGTTTCAGTCTTTAAATTCTCATTTCATCTTTTATAATAATCAAGTTGGAGAAAGTAACTGTAATACAATATTCTTTGTTCCTGTTTTTCTGCTTTAGATGTGATTCATTTTCCAGGTGAAAGAAAAACACATTGAGTTTATTTATGATGTCCTTCGCTGCCAGTTTTTACAGTGTGAAGCAATTCTTCATAAATTATCTTGAAGCTGTGAGTCTCTGAATCTGCAACCTGATCTGACCCCAAACTTTTATGACTCTCAAACATTTCAGCTGGGTGTGTGTGTGTGTGTGTGTGTGTGTGTATGTCAGTTTGCTGTTGCCTGTTTTTGATCTCTAATTAGGATCCGTACCTGTGAGATCAAACTAAGTTGTTTAGCAACACGGCGGCTGCCCACCTTGGAGGAAAACCTGCGACAAAATGCGCCGACGCAAACCGGCAGCGAGTCCGTTGCTAGGAGACCAAGTGAGAAAATTGCACGATGCGGCCAGGAAACCTGCTGAGTGCTCTGAGACGGGCTGCCGTTAAAATGTCCGACGTGTTTATCTGACAAATGTCAGAAGGTCAGACTTCAGTCAGAGGTTTTCCAGGAAGATTGAAATGAGTTTTCAGATTAAAAAGATTCTGTCTCTTAATTATCACATGTATTTGTTTTTAGCTGTAAAAACCAAAAATGCAAAAGAAAATGTTTTTTTTTCCATATTATATAAATTATTCCAAAGAAAATGCTGCTTAGCTGAAACTCTGAGACCACATGTGCCAAACTGAAGGCCTGGGGGCCAAATCTGGCCCGCCGGAGCTTCTTATGAGGCCCTCTGAACTCCAAATTATATCAATAATTTCCTCCAGTTTTTCACAAATCTGTAAAATTGACATAAAATCAACTAATCTCCACATTTTCTCATATTACTACAAATTATTTAAAAATTCCTTACTTACCAATATTTTTAAAATGATTTGACCCAAAATGAAACTGCGTTTGACCCCTGACCTTGCTATTGGCTGCTGTTTGTAAAGCAGCCAATCCAGGAGCACCATCTGTTTTCCTCGACTCTGATTGGCTGAATCCTAAAGCGCAGTGGATGTAAGATGGTTTCCATGGAGCTTATTGAAGCATTTTAATGTGTATTTGGTGTTTGATCTTTTAAAATAATTGGAAATGCTTTAAGGTTTGTGTTGGTTCTGTCTGATCAGAACTGATTATTGTTCTGATCAGAACCGATTATTGATCATTGTTCTGATGAGGCTGCAGCTCTTCTCTGTCCGTCTGAATTGACTTGGTTGAAGTCTCAGATTTCGGACATTTTATCGGATCGGGTTTAAATGCGGCGGTTGTCCTGGTCTCCCTGCCGTCTTTCATTCAGGCGTCTCCAGCACTGGCTGTTCCTCTCGCCTTTATTTACGCCGTGTCTGTGAATATCCCGCTCCACATCCCTCAGCAGCAGATGACATATCACATCCTTCTCGAGCTTTTGTCGGGGAGCTAAATCCGGTCTGCGTTGCCTTCGCGGGCCGACAGCAGAATGGCAAACCTTAACTCACTCCCTGGAAAAATCCCCGGCAGACAGCCGGCCGGCCGGGCCGCCGCCTCCGATCAATTCCTTCCCTCTGAATATCTGTAAATCAAGCGGCGGCGAGATCCCTCCCCTGGTCCGCTCCACGCAGACTAATTCATCCTGTTTCCTCGATAGTGATCTCACTAAGACCCTGGGTGAACGGTGGAAAGCAGGAGGAAAAACTCCGGCTGTATAAAAGCGAGCCAACGGGTCTGCGGATCGGGGATTAGCGGGGAAAGTGGATTAAGAGAAGGTATTCTGATATTCCGCCCAGGCTGCCGAGAGGGTCTTTAGAAAAGCAGAGAAACATCTGCTGAAGCTTAGGAAGGCAATGAAAACACTGGAAATCAGAATGGCTGGAAGACACGCGCTCTAATGCACCGGGGGATTTAAAACAAGCCAGTTGTGGCACAAGGAACAGGCGCTGGAACGCAACAAAACCTTTACAGTTTTCTATATATATGCACATAGCACAGCACCTCGGGGAGCTCCGCTCTTGGCTCGCCTCTCTGCATCTCTGTGTTTTTACAGATAGAGCGTGTGTGTGCATTTTTAAGTGTGAACGATTGCAGCAGCTCGACAGGTCCTGGCAAATTAGAGCCGCTTCCTGATTGAAGCCTTTGTATTTGGAAAACCACGGGACGTGACGTGAGCAGCTCCTCTTTTACCTCCGTCTGATGTTGTCTTCCTCCACCTTTATTTACAGCTCCATCGCAGCTGCTGACATAATGAGGACATGAGTTTCAAACGAGATGAAATGAGGTAAAACAAGGCCCCTGCCAGCAGCGTTTTCTGGACAGCTTCTAAAAACAGCCGACGTCGCTCGCTTAACTGGGCCATTAACTTAGAAGGGAGCCTTCAAAGTCCTGCTTCGACTGAGCAAACAGTCGGCCGGGTGGGGATGCAGCTGAGAGCGAAGAGGCTTTGACTGGACAGAAACACCAGGTAGACGCTAATGAGCCATTTTAACTTTATGCTTCATTAAAAACATTTCAAATTACAAGTTCACGATTTGTCCTTGCATCCATTTTTACCCTTATTCTCACCATGTGGACAGCGTTCAGGTTTTACCAAATATCAAGAGGATTTGGCCTAGTCAAAGCTGCTGTCCTGTCCTGGGTGACTGTCACTTCCTCACCCTGCAGACATTTTGAAGTTTAATCTGATTATAAATACGTTTTGTAACCAAACAGATGCTTTATAGTTGTGTAGAAATGTAAAAATACTAAAAAAAACAATAAAACCAAAATTTTTAAAGGTTTGTTTTGTCATGTGCTGATGGCAGAAATTACAAAGGAAGAAAAATGTTTTGAAAAATATCAATGTTTCAATCAGAAGAATGAGGAAAAAGCTTAAAAAGAAACGTGTAAATTATTTCCTAGAGTTTTACATGAAAATTAAATATTTTTTCTGATTATGAATGAGAACCTGAGTAAATACAAAAGAGAAAGAGGGAATAAATAACCGTTCTGAAACGGTTTATTCAGACTCATTGGAGGATTTTCCTCCATGAACCTCCTGATGAAGGCTAAACATATTTAAGTCTTGACTTTGACTAGACCCTTTTTGGTTTTTGGGAAACCGATGGCCAAATGTTCAACTTGGTTCCATTAATCACAGAAATCCGTCCAAAGTGCAGGAGTTCAGAGGATCACTGAGATGTTTTTGGTAAATGTGGGACAAGACTTTGGGTTCTTTTGGGTCAGCAGCGGTTCTGTCTTTTTGACCTGTTCAGTTTTAGGAATTAAATAAATTTAATAATCTCAACAGAACAGTTTGTAGACTTGAGTTTTTAGTTCAGGAAGTTTCTTAGAGTCGTGGATCAGGGAAAACTTCACTCTCCTGTGAAAACTGAACCACGCCTTGTTGTCCAACATCAGTGTCTGACCTCATAAATGGGCTCCCCCTTGAGGAAATCCTTCACAGATGAGTTGAAGCTGTGATATTTAGTACCTAAACTATTTAAATCAAGACTAAAATCCAACATGTTTAGAGTTGATTTATGATAAATGAACATATTATGATGATGCATTATCAAAATGTTTGTTTATTGTTGACTGTGTGGAAACTTTATCATGTAACCACCTTGCTGCTGAAATGTCATTTACTAATAAACTGATTGATTGATTGATTGATTGATTGTAAGTCTGCAAACATCCAGCAACTTTTTACTTTCAAAAAGTAAAAAACATTCTATTAAATGTTGTTTAATAGAATAAATGACGTTTATTCTATTAATGGCTTTTTATAAAGAAAGTTTTTCTTTTTGGTTCTGAAAGATTTTCTAGACCAGGTGTCAAACTGAAGGCCTGGGGGCCAAGTGTGGCCCGCCGCAACTTTTTATGTGGCCCCTAGACTCTAAAGGGAGACGAAACAGAACCGTCAGGATAACAGTGAGATTAGTTATTAATTTATGACAAATTGCATCGTTTAATCCCTCCAGTTTCACGCAAAATCAGCAAATCCCTTCACTTTTTCACACTAATGGATAATTGTGAGTTTACTGCAGATTTTTTATAAAATGATGAAAAGCATTGGCTCTAAGTGACGTTTTATTCCCACCTCTTTGACGAATAACGTCTCAAACAGACTCAAAGATTCATCGGCTGAACTCGCCGTCTGACGAACAAGAAAACTGAAAGTCTGACAAAAATAAATGTATTGAAACTTTTAGTTAATTTAACTGAGAGGATGGAGGATGAATCATGGAGTGAGCAGGAAGAGTTTTACTCCTGAAGGAGCTTCTGCAATCTGGCCTCCTCTCTCTGTGCCCAGTTCTCACTCTTTCATATCCCTGTTTCAAACACACACACACACACACACTGACTGTGTGTGTGTGTGTTTGTGTGTGTGTAGGTGGTGTTTTGGCAGCAGCCTCTGGTTGTGGAGTAAAAACAACAAAAACTGTCCGGTTGGCATTCGCTCACACATCCCAGGACGCCCTTCGTCCTTCGCCCTCTCCCCCTGCTCCTCCTCTACGCTCCGTTTTTTCCTCGCTGCCATCTTTTCGCAGCACAGATGAAGCGCTCTTTCAAACCAACGCCTACACTCTCTTTACTCCTTCCTCAGTCATTTTTTTATATCAGTAGCCTATCTAATTCTCTGAAATGCACACGGCACACAGCGTACCGGGATGCTCAGGCACTGTTTGCTCTCTTCTAATTAAATCCAATGAACACCAAATATTCAAATAAGATTAAAAAGATGAGATTTCTCCTGAAGTGTCTGAAGGGATTTTGGTGCAGGATGAACTGAAGTTTGTCTGTTCTGATGATTTGTGCCTTCAATCGACCAAATCCTGTCGGACGCTGATCCCGGTTTGTTGGCTTCTGTTTCTCCATTTCCTGTCTGGAAACGACTTGAATGTTCAGTTTTTTGATTCTTGAGCCACTTTATTACTTTAGCTTTTTGAAACGATACCATAGATAATCACCCAACTCACCAAGTACGACCTTTGAACCCCAAACGATGGACAACATGAGCAACATTTCCAGTATCTGTAAGCATCCAGAGACACGCTGTCAGTTTGTAAAGACTGCAACTCTTTAAGTTGAGCAACGCAGAAACTGAACACAATGAGTGAACCCTCACTGGTTCAGTTTGCTTTAATCCAACTCCAGTCCGCTCCAAAAGCAGGAAGTGGACCGCAGTGCAGGGCATTCTGGGTAAATACAACCAAAACAAACCTGCTAGCTTAGCGCTAACAGGGGAGATGGCTCAGTTTCATTCTGGAAATATCGAAGTGCCTTCGGTCACATGAACGTTGAGTTTAACTTTGTGATAATTAGTTCAGCTAAAACCATCAGATCATTTCTGCAAACTTTAGTTTGTTCCGTTCACTTTAGTTTGTTCCTTAAACTTTAGTTTGTTCAGCAAACTTTTGTTTGTTCTGTAAACTTTAGTTTGTTCCGTAAACTTTAGTTTGTTCCGTAAACTTTAGTTTGTTCCGTAAACTTTAGTTTGTTCCGTAAACTTTAGTTTGTTCCTTAAATTTAGTTTGTTCCGTAAACTTTAGTTTGTTCCGTAAACTTTAGTTTGTTCAGCAAACTTTAGTTTGTTCCGTAAACTTTAGTTTGTTCAGCAAACTNACTTTAGTTTGTTCCGTAAACTTTAGTTTGTTCCGTAAACTTTAGTTTGTTCCGTAAAATTTAGTTTGTTCCGTAAACTTTAGTTTGTTCAGCAAACTTTAGTTTGTTCCGTAAACTTTAGTTTGTTCAGCAAACTTTAGTTTTTTCCGTAAACTTTAGTTTGTTCCGTAAACTTTAGTTTGTTCCGTAAACTTTAGTTTGTTCAGCAAACTTTAGTTTGTTCCGTAAACTTTAGTTTTTTCCGTAAACTTTAGTTTGTTCCGTAAACTTTAGTTTGTTCCGTAAACTTTAGTTTGTTGGTAGATTTGGTCAAATCTCTGATCTGTTTCATATCTGAGCCAAAACTGTTTTCATTTTCACGTCAGTAATTTGTTCTCCGTCTGAATATGAGAAGAAGATCAGATTTGTTTTAGCAAATTAAATGTCTTAAGCTCTAGCTGTAGAAGGAAGATGCTGATTCATTTATGTATTTTAATCTGTGGACCAGCTGTGATTCATCTCATAACTTTTCTGATGGCTGAACTTTCCAGAGTTTGTCACAACAGTTCTCTGTACGATATCTTAGGCCCTCATTAATTTGTGCCTGTATGGAGAAAAGCTCATGTATTGTTTTACCACAGTGCTAAATAACTTCCATTAAAATCTAATGTGAGATCAATGTGTTAGTAGTCGGACTTCGCTGCAGCCGCCTGCTTGATTTAAACTCTGCTCTTTATGCTGTTGCACTATTTCAATAGTTATGAGGCAAAACAACAATAAAAGAGTCCTTGGATGCCGTTTGTGATCCGTCACCGTTTGCAGCTTTGATCCTGGATATAATTGAACACAGGGGACCTTCAGGATGAGCCAGCGGAGCGTGTGGGATTCTCAGCCATTTCCATGCATTAAGATTAACTTGAGGAATCAGGAACCCTGCAGTTTGCAGCTCAACATATGTTTTCTGTTCTATAGAACAGGACCAGGGGAAATGGGTTTCAAGCTTTGCCAACAGGCTGAGTAATTCCTGGCGTTACGGCGTCACTTTAAAGATTCACAAAGCAGCAGCTTTTTTATAGCTTATTTAAAATGTGACACGTTTGCATTACGGAGGGATGGCTGCTCTAAATAAAGATTTCTAGTTTTTTTACTGGTAATAAATCATTTTCAGCTAATTATGTTGCACAGCAGCTGGTTTTAAAATAAACTTTTAGATTTTCTCAGATAGAAACTAAAAATATCAAAAACTAAACTGAGAAGAATCAGTTTAAATATAAACAGTATTGGGAAAAACGACGTAACTTGAACTATATTAAGTTTACAAACTAAAACATAACATGAAAGATGAAATATCAGTCTTTGTGTTTATGAATATATTTATTTGCTTTTTGAATTGATGTGAATTGTTCATTTTCATTCAGCTCTGCTGTCACAGCGCTCTACTTGGACTAGGCCGCAAAAGTTTATCATTGTTCCACAATAATTGAATACATATTTTAGTATTATTACACAATCAATCAATGTATTTACAACACAAGACTTTGACCTTATTGAGTCCTAAACCAAAGTATTAAAAACTAAAATTACTATCATAACTAATAAAAACGAAACTGAAAAACTAGCAAACCCCAAAAAACTAAATAAAACTAAATTCGACTGTCACAACAAAACTAAACTAAAATGAAAAATTCAAAACTATCAGTATTTGCTGAGTGACTGATAAATATCTGGATTCATTTTTGGTAACATTAATTTGAAGGAGTGAGTATAAAACATAACACCAGTCAGTAATGCAGCTTTTAATGCAATGTTGCATTAAAAGCTGCATTACTGACTATGTAATAAAAAACATTTCTTACAATAGTCATAAACATTTATGAAGACTTCTTCACGTCCATTACAGCAGTTTTATGCACAGCTCTTTAAATAAACTGTTACCTCATATCTAAAACGGCTGAAATCATCTGCAGCGAGACGGTGAGAGTTCTGTGCATCCAGAACCGGGTTCTGGTCCAAAACCCGGTCCGTCTACAGCTGCATCAAACGCTCAGCTGTTCCTGAAATCATCACCCACACTTAAACACTCGCATGTTTAATATCTGTGTTTAATGAAACACGAATACACGCTCATCCGACCAGGAACAACGTTTCACACTAATTGCTAATAAATCAGTTTATTTTTATTATAAAAGCAGCAAAAGGGCTTCAGCGGATAAATGGAAATCTGCAGAATTTAGTTTTTATCAGATTATTGGCCAGAATAATTGATTAGTAAATTGAGTCTGTTGGGATTTAAGCTCTACAGGCGTTTTCTGTAATTATCCAACAACTCTTGGTTCCGGTGTTGAACAGTCGCGCCGTCGTTCTTTAAGACGTTTCATTTAAAACTGTCTGATTGTTTGAGGAAATACTTCGAGTTTGGAACAAAAAACTTTTAAAGGAGATAATGGCGCCGTCGTTAATGACTTTTCAGAAGAATTTCATCAATGTTGCCTTTCTTGTCTTCTGTGAGTGTAGTGGCATAATTTGGCTTTATTTTATGATTTCTTTACACACACACACACACACACACACACACGGTTAAAAGAAGAGAGTGATAATAGAATCATTGATGAATGTGTTGAATGCAGTTAGGGAAGCATGAAAGAGAGAGAAGGGGCGTGTTGAGATTAACGTAGCACAAAGCAAATTGGGTTTGCCATTATTACACAATTCAGACGGCAGAAAGCCGCTAACCATGAGAGACAAATGAGGCCTGAGATTCATAAAAGCTCCATTAAGGGGAGCAGAGGGAGTGAGGGCAGGCCATCAGTGGGTCCGTTTAATACCAAACATTTATAGATCTGCGTCTCTGGCCTGTGGCATGTAATGACTGGACCGCAGGGCGGCTGCTCCTTCGAGGAACATCCATCCAGGCTGCTAAATTAGGACCAAGATGGATTCCTTCAAACCCCGCCTCCCCTCACCAAAACCCTGAAAACACAGGAAGCACTTTTCATGAAGGTGTTTAACCCTGGTTTGCCTCTTAGCAACGGTTTTCTGCTTTCCTGGCCTTCTGCTCCGTCTGCTGCCTTCAGGTGCTTCTGCAGATCAATGCAGTCGTCAAGGAGCTGCATGAAGCCATCGCCATAACCATCACAGCCCGCCATCGCACTCCGCTTAACTGAGTGAGAGCACATCACGGCCCATTTGGGCTAATGTGCTAATACGTCTTGGTTCTAATGTCAACGCAATACTGGGACTGGATGGATGAGCTCCCCGACGCAAACCCGATTACCGGGCCGTCTGACTGTCTCTCAGATGGCCGGAGTCGAGGAAATTGAGTGTCTCATTATCATCATCTGCAGACGGCTCTCCACTAATCTAGACGAAAACGATGCCATCAGAGTCTGTGAATATTTGCTTAGCGGGCAGGGGCCACCGAGGGCCGCCGCAGATTGGCAGACCTGAGACCCGGCGCTCATCCGGCGCAGCGCCGCCGCTCGACGCAGCGGCATCCGTCAGCCGCGCATGGATCCAGATGGCGGGTCAAGTTTCACACGCGGTGCGGTGGGAGAGCGAGCGATGAGCCGACTGGGGATGGAGGGCGTCTGAAATTGTTTATTGCGGGACGATAATTGGATAAACCTGGCATCTAACCTCTTTAGGCCTGTCACATTGCTTCATCCTCATGAGGCCAATCTTTAACGCTCTGATTGAGTTTCTGAAACTTCTCACCGTTTTCTTTTTTCCTCATGTCTTTAAGACAAAGAGCCGCAAAACCAACTCTTCACTTTTCCTCTGTAGAGTCGAGATGGGTGATAAAAGGACAAATTTTACCCCAGATTATTAATACAGTCTGTCTGATGTGAAATATATGTGCAAGCAGGTAGCATGTAAATAGCAGAGCGTTGTTCTTCCTCGGGGCTGAGAACAGGAAACCGCCTGAGGAATGGCTCTGAACGTCGCTCCGCTCAGCCAGGAACAACAGCTCCATTCCTACTTATTAGTATTTTTATTTCCCTTATGAAGTATAAAAGTAAAGACATTAATTAGAGGCTCAACAAGCTATTGTGGCTAAAACACACGAAGGTGAATCTGTCTTCATGCTCAGTTGCAGCAGGTGTGTCTGTGCATCTGTGGCAATTCTGTCAAAGCTTGACAGCCATTTGGTCAGGCAGCCGTTAGCGTCCTGGTCGGGGCCAAAGGTCAGATCAGGCCCATCTATTCACATCGTAGCATCTTCATTATGTCTGAACCTTTTTTATTATTTGTGTTGAAATAAACGTGCAGCTCTGGACGTCCTGCAGATCTGCATGTAATTATGATTCCTGATCCAATCAGAGGAACAAGAATTTCTGTAGACTCTGAGTAAATGTTAGCAAACTGTTTATAAAGAATAAAAATAATAAAAGCAGTTTTTGTTTTTATGAACTCAACAATAATGAGCCAAAAATGCCTCAACTTCCAGCATAAGGCTTCAGCTTTCTGCTGAAGGCCCGTCTGTCCCTGCAGACTGACCGTGTCAAACACTCATTTCTACAGATTTAGTGGGAGACGCTCAGGTTCATCCATTTAACTCCTCTCTCATGCCCATTCTCGCCCTTTAACCGCCTCCTTTTGTGAGTAAAACTCCAGAACCAAAGTGCTCTTTACAAAGACCGACTCCTTCAAAAGGATTAATTCATCCAGGTTACCTTGAAGCAAAATGGCAGGAGAAATTTATGCACATGCAACAGCAGAAGTGTCACCGGTGTCGTATCTTTCTGTGCTCATTGTATTCCCTCTTATTTCCTGCTATTAGCAACAATATCATAGTAAAACACTTGATCTGTTCGACATTCAAACCGACTGCAGGAATAAAAGCTTAATCATTTAATAGTCAATGCAAAGCAAACTGACTGCTGTGATCCGTCATGGTAACATGAGACTTTAGATTAAAATCATAAAAATACTGTAAATATAGCTTCAGATGGGCAGAAGCAGACCCCTCTTCCTGATTCTCTTAAAGTGAAGACATGTTGTTCATTTTTAACTCTTAAATCAGTCATTTGGTTCATTAATAGAATATTTTTAAGGATTTATTCACACCTGGAACATTTGGTCTGATAGAAATGGATCAATTATGAATAAAAACTTGATTTAATCATGTGTGTCTCATTGAGATTGAAAATAGTTCATTTGGGAATCACAAAAAAACTACATTAGAACCCAATTAGAATATAAAATGGATGAAAAACATGATGTTAGTCAAAGCTTTAGTATGTCGACTAAAAGACGCATTAAATACATTAAAGGATCATCACCTTGTGTTTACAAGCTACAGTCTGTTTGCTAAAAAGCACTAAAAAAAACACAAATAAAATTTGTTCCTTTCTCAAGAACAAACAATCAGAGCAAATCATTTTAATTTTCCTGATGTTTCACTGATGGAGGATGTTGATAATTAGTCACTAATGACGACATAAAGAGCATTTCAACCAGAAATCACAGATTTCTGGTTGAAATGCGGGCTGCAGGTCGGGCTGCAGGTCGGGCTGCAGGTCGGGCTGCAGGTCGGGCTGCAGGTCGGGCTGCAGGTCGGCTGCATGTCGGCCGCAGACAGGCTGCAGGTCGGCTGCATGTCGGCTGCTCAGCTCTGCTCGTCCGCCTGCATCTCGTTCATTACGCAGGATTTGACGCGGCTCCCAGATGACAGCTCAGCGCCTATATTGCATCGGCTGCTTGCCAGATTTCAAATGAAATTAGCCGAGCAGCAGAAAGAAAACCTTTAAAGCTCCGTAAACACAGAGAGAGGAAATGATTGATCATACATTGAAATGTTATATTTAAGTGTGCAGCACATGCAGGCGGCTCACTTATAAATGAAGCTATGAAGTAAACATGCTATTAACAATACGGATATTACCCTCATAGTATTTCCATTAACAAGTCCTAATGGTGGAGAACGTCCATCAATGCAACAACTCTGACTAAAATATGCTTGTTGTTCCTCTCAATTAACTTAAAGACATAATTGGAAAGGCTAAGTAGCTGTCGTCTGTCTTTAGCGTGGGCTGGAAAGTAGTTCAGTCCGAGGCTTTTAGGATGAGTGTGTGTGTGTGTGTTTGTGTGTGTTCATGTGTGTGTGTGTGTGTGTGAGAGACTGTCAAAAGCAATGAATCACATTACTTTAGTGGGTTATTAGACACGAGTTGTTCCTGCGGCACAAAGAAAGCTTTTAGAGCTCTCACCTGTGACTTCTGGTTCTCACTGCGGCCCGTTTCTCTCCGCTGAGGACGGCGGCCGTGTCCCGGCGTTGGGTTTCCACGGAGACCATCAACATTTCTGAGCTCCAGATGATTACTGGAGATGTAATTTAGCAGGTAAAGAGTTTGACAAAGAGATGCTTTTAACCAAGTAACCAGATGAAAACATCGTCTGTTGGGGACAATGTTTGTCTCGATGTCCAACCTGGACAGGAAGTGGGAGTACCCAGAGAGAACCCACTGATACAACATGTTTCTGACCTGAACCTTCTGTCACGTTTCTGCTGGTTCTCCTCAAAAAACAGCAGAATTTCAACCTTAATTTAGATTTTTTAATGGGGTGGAAATATTAGTTTTATCCTGTCAGGAATAAAACCGTTTGAATCATTTATTCTGACCGGAAACAGATTTTATTGATCTAATCAGTTAAGAAAATAATCATTTTTATTACACAATTACATAAGATAAAATTCTGAACTTTTTCTAACTTTTGTCCAAAACATCAGAAACTTGAACACAACAGAAGAACGAACTGAAACCTGGTGAAACTGTTGCATCTCCTCCCAAACCTGAATCTGATGGATGTCAAATATGTAAAATCTAAATACATTTAAACATCATGAAGCTTTTTGTAAACAGTTTCCATCAGTTCAAATAAATCATTAAGAGCCTTAATATATAGATGTAGAAAAGTCGGACGCATCTAATCTGTCTTAAATTAAAACTCAAAGTTTTGCTTCCTGATTGGTTAATAAAGCCTGTGTGACCTCTGACCCTCCTCCCTGGGCTGCAGAGGAAGCTGCGGAAGCCGTTTCCTCTGCAGGAGCCTGAAGGGGAGTCAGATCTGCTCAGGTGACATCAGCAGAGCCAGCAGGTGGATCTTCCCTCTGATGTCTCGCCCCAGGCGAACAAATAAAGCGTCTCTGCTCTGTCACTGCGGCGGCTGCAGGCGGACGGCGCCTCAGCCCCGCGGTCAGCTGCACATGTAAACCCACAGGGCGACTAATAAGGAGGAAGCAGACTGACGCAACGGGACCGGTGTCCTGCCCCCGTGTTGCTTTCTTACATGCCAAGCCGCATGCGTCTCCTTCCTCCCACTCCCTGCTGTAATGAGGATCCCTGCAGCTGGAGGAAGTCGATGGTCTTGTTTTAACCCCCCGCGGTGTGAGCTTGTGTGCTGCGCTGACTGACGTAAGCGCTGGCAGCTGTAGGTTTACTGCTAATGGACACCGTTTTACACCATCAACACCCGCTCCATCGCTGGCTTTGAGAAATTCATCCCAGAGGTTCAGGAGATTAGATGCAAAGTTAAACCTTCAGTATTTCATACTCTGATGGGAAGATGAATAATTAAAGTCAATGATTTCAGCTGTTTGGGTCTTTAAATAATCTGCCTGACCAACAGAGGGCGCCACCGTCCACAGAGGGGAACGAAGCCTGAAGTTCCCACAGTCTGAGCAGCAAGCAGGGTTCTGTTGGGAAAGTAGAGCCAGGATTAAAACCCATTTCTGAGATTGTATTGGTTGGTTCAGGATGGCAGCGTGTTGGAGCAGCTCTGATTGGTTCTCAGCATGTCGTTCATTTTAATGCATCATAGTTGATCAAACGGTTCAACATCACTTTATTTCTAAACTAGTTTGGAAAGTTTTCTGTAAGGAAACCCAGCAGAGCTCTGAGTCGTTGCTGCGTCTCATTTAAACTATTTCACTTTTTGAAAATTGAATCGGCTCAATGGAAACGCAAAGAACTTGGTTTTTATAAAAGTTTTGCTGCTGGATGAAGTTTTTTAATTTGGTCACATGATCAACAGCCGGATGTTGCCACTGGTGCAAACCATGAAGAAGAAAACAGGAAGTAGTTTTAGAAGATGTCTTTAGTGGCATCATATGAACAAACTTATTCACATCTGATTAAATTTCTTATTTAATAGAATTGCCACAACTGTCAAATTGTGCTTTTTGGACAAATTTGTAATGCAGCCTCAGTTTTCGTTCCTTTTGGATTCACACGGATCGACAGAGGAGAGAAAAAACTCACTTAAACAAGAAGAAACCTCCAGCAGAACCAGAACCAGAAAATACAGAAGTACTGATCCAGGAGAATTTAAAAAGTAAAAATTTAATCTGATTTCAGGAAGAAATGTTTGTATAAATATTCTTTTTGAGTGGTTTGTCATTGAATTTCCATTATATTCTTTATTGTTATTATTATTATTATTATTATTATTATTATTATTATTATTATACATACAGCTGATGATGAATTTTGTCAAATCATAAAAATGAATCATCTGGACCAGAATCAGGTAGAATAAAAGGAAATTAAGCTCATATCATTTATTGGGTCTTAAATCTGAACATTTATTCTTTGTTTTTTTTCCTGTGCAGCAAAACAGAAACCAAATGATAAACGGAATTTTTGATCTCTGGTCCCTCTGAAATGTCATGGAGCCCACACAGGAGAATCGTCCAGGCCCATCTCGCCGCACGCAGATGGGCCGTGTGGGCGTGTCGAGGACTCTCGCCCGGCGGCCATTACTGTTTCAAAAATAATTGATTGCATTAACCTGGCCTTTCACCGATTCACAAGTCCATCCACATTCCTGAGTGGCTGTTTAGTGCCGAACTTTGACCTGACAGGAAGCAGTAATGATGTCGGCCGTGTTGCTTTTAATCGCATCGGAAATGTCAGCGTGCTTTTGCAACGAAACCATGCAACTAAACCATGCAATGAAACCCTGCAACTAAGCCCTGCAAATAAACCATGCAACTAAACCATGCAACTAAACCATGCAACTAGACCCTGCAACTAAACCATGCAACTAAACCCTTCAACTAGACCCTGCAACTAGACCTTGCAACTAAACCATGCAACTAAAGCATGCAACTAAACCATGCAACGAAACCCTGCAACTAAACCATGCAACTAAACCCTGCAACTAAAGCATGCAACTAAACCATGCAACTAAACCCTTCAACTAAACCCTTCAACTAAACCCTGCAACTAAACCCTTCAACTAAACCCTGCAACTAAACCCTTCAACTAGACCCTGCAACTAGACCCTGCAACTAAACCATGCAACTAAACCATGCAACTAAACACTTCCATAAACCCGCTGCCTGATGATGGAGCTCATTTGAAAATGTAACATTTTAAATGGAGGATAAAATAGTTTTCCTTAAAAAGTCTTCAATTAATTTCTCTAAAGCTTTTAAATCTCCTAGTCCTAACTTCGATCTCCAGTCTACATTTTGTCATGCAGGACTTTTTAATCTCATATGTATTTATTTTCTTGCAGATCTTTTCTGTCAGGCGAACGTTAATCATTGCGGCTACCGCTAACTGGCTAGCCAGCTAGTTTTTCTCATCTATCGTTGGTAAAGTGTAAATTTATTGGCTGTTTTCTGGTTGAAGTTGGTCTCTGATAGAAAGCTTGCTTTGTGATGCAGCTCTTGTTTTGTTTTTAAAAGCCTTACATTTGTTTTGGTGGATTCTGCAGAAACGCTGTTTTGGCTGCAGAACTGGGTTTCCCAGAGAATCCACCTGCATGACGTCAGAGATCTGCTCACTGATTCTCACTCCCTACTTATTCTATTTCAGAGAGGAGTTTGGAGTTAATAACTTCCCAACTTCTCCCCGGCTGACTTGAGAGCCAACAGCAGTGAAAAGAGGCTCCTTAGATGTGCCACAAAGGCCATTAAATTAATCAATCCGATAACCCCCAGCTGCTCCGCTCGCTCCCTCTCCATGAGTCTTTCCTCTTTTCAGGGCATCACTGAGGAAGAAATATAGATTTGATAAGGATGCTTACTCTGACTCCACATCCATGCAGAGAAAACACATTTCCCCCCGGACACAGCCGAGCCTCATCCCTCTTCTGTGGGCAGATTGCAGAGCGGCCTGGACAGTGAGTGACACTATCAGCCTGGTTCCTACATCAGCAGCTCCAGATGACAGGACTCCAAAACGGCTCCATCCATAAGCTGCACCTGCTGCTGCTGCCTGGCTGTAATTCATGGTGTGTAGTTGTGTTTGCTGCTTCGTTGTAAAGGGAGGAACTTCACTGCAAAGCAGCTTTATTACGGCGCCGCGCCGGAGATGGATGCTCTGTTATGTCGGGCCTTTATTAGAGCCACTAAATCATGTGGCAGCGATGCAGCAGAGATAATTATTGATGTTGTATTTTGCTGTTTAATGGTGTGGCACTGACACATGTAGCTCAGTGAGACCCAGCAGAGGCCCGGCCCGCGCGTTCCTCCGTCCGGCATGTTTTTTCTGTTTCATTAGATTTTACACAACTGTCTGCTCTGGTTTCTCTTTACTCCTTTTATCTGTTGGCACTCAGTCGCTCTTTGTCTCTTTATGCTCCCCGTCTCCACCTCATTACGTAGTTTGGAGGCGCTCTGCGGCTGCGTTTGAGCCATTAGCCTTAAAGTGTGTTTGTGGCTGCATGGCCTGTTGTTGTTCCTCCTCCTCTGCTTTTTCTGAGGCTGATGTGTCTTTCATTACGGCCGGCTGACAGCGCTGAGCCGGCTGGACGTCTGTTTGTCACCCTCTAATGGGGCCTGGCAGCCTACAAGGTGTGCAGCGCCTCGGAGTGGCCTTCTCCCTGGAAAACACCAATAATGCTGCCTGCTGCTTTCAGCCCACTGTTCAATTCCACTCCTCGTCCACGTCAGGCTGCGAATTGGATCAGGCACCTATGGACAAATTCCACGTCCGGTTGAATTGATGGGAATTGAGCGAACCTTGGCAGGATCTCACACGGTGCCAGTTTTGATCCTGCCCCACCTGTCAATTGCAATATCCAGTTTAGAGGGAAGCTATCTAATCCATTTCTGGTAAATCCTGTTTTTATGTGTCGGCGTATCGACCCGATCCCAGCTGTACTGCTGGCTTATCTATCTCTGCTGAACAAATGTTTTCATTTGATAGAGTTCCTCAGACTGCTGTTACAGCCACCCAACACCGTCTGATAACATTTTATTGGATCCTTACAGTGGCATCGGAGAATAGGCCACCTTATAAAATATAAATCATATTCATTTATCATCGCTTCCTTTTTGCTCTAATTCTTCTTTGCAGAGAAACTTTGACATTTAGCTCCATGATGACATGATAGCGTCTCATAATCGCTGTGTTTTTCTCGTATTAACATCATAAGAATCTCCAGAACAAGAGTTCAATGGGATGTCCAACATGTGGCGCAGGAGCCATTTGTGGCCCCTGAATGATTCTAATTTGTTTCACCAGTGCAGATGGAAACATTTTGTTTTCAATTAGGGCAAAACTAAACTAAAGCATGGTTTTATTGAGAAAATATTAAATGAGTGAAGTGTTTGTTTGGTTGAACCAGGTGTACTTTCCATTATAAACGTGTTTTAAACTTTTATTTTGCTGCTCATGTTACATTAGAGGATAAATGATGAAATACAAACATTTCTTCACATCATGTTTTTATTTTCCAGATGTTTTCAGACCCTAAAATACTGACATTTTAGTAGTTTAAGTCAGGAATCCTTTCTGAATGTATTGATTATTGATAACACAACCATTTTGTAAATGTTCCACTAATGACAAAAACACACCTTTGCATGTTTCCATTTAATAAGAGACAAAGTTAAAATCACATCATAACTTTGTTCATGTGATAAGTCATTAATTGGCTCCCTCTGCCACTTCCTGTCGTCATCTTTGTCGTTTCTTCCAGTAGTAACAGCCGTTTGTTGATCATGTGATTGTGTGACGTAAAAAAATGTTTCCATTGCAGTTCGACTAAATAAATTTATTTCAATGTGGCTTGATTTAAAAAAACAGATGTTTTGTTTCCATGAAGCAAATGCATTTAAAAATGTGGGTTTAAATGTGAAACAGAGAGCAGCTGATGTTTCTTCCATCCTGTGCTGAAGGGATTGCTGACATGTCTGATCTTTGTGGCTTTCAGTCAGAATTTAACATCCTGGTTAGAAGAAAACAATTTCTGATATTTTTAAACGGTGGAGCGAAGCAGGATTCATATGATTGCATGAATAATAGGGATGGAAAAGGCAAATCAGAGACAAAGCAAGAGAGATGAGAAAATGATTACAAAGGAGACAGAAGATTGAAACGGCAGAAAAGGAGGTGAATGAGAGAATGGCTGTGAATCGTCCCTGAGAGCCTCGGTGATTGGCCTGTAGCCCATTAGCACACATTTTGACCAGAGCCACATCTTTTTATTAATCCCAGCTATAATTCGATTCCTCAGACGAGGGAGGAGAGGAAGCAGCTGAGGGCTGAACATGATGTGGGAGTCAGAAACTCGCTTTTCTCAGCTCACAGATGAAAGGTTAAGAAGCCCCATAGATCTTTCCATTTTTAAACGCACCTCTGCGCCCCAGTGTGCTCTCCTCTTCGCGCGCCGGCTTGTGCGTGTGTGTGTGTGTGTGTGTGTGTTTATCTGTGTGTTAGGATGCGGAAGCGCCAGCTAATAACGAGATGTTCGTTTGAAACGTGCGAAGCATTCATCCCGCCGCGATCTTTCAGGTGAGAAGCACGGGGCGAAATGTCAACCTTTAGAAATAAACAGCCTCGTCACGACAACTGCTGATGGAGAGAACAATACCGGAGAGAGGCAGAGGATGGAAATAGAACCGGATGGAGAGATGAGGGAGGAAAGCAGGAAGATAAAGCAGCTTCTTTACTGATCATTAAATGTTTCTCATCTTTTTAGTCTTTATTTCCTTCTCTTGAGCAGAACCATCAAAAACTCAATAACTTTGATTATATCAACGCAGTTTGCAGGCATTTTGTTTCACACAGCAATCAGGTTGAAGTTAGGGCTTTGACTAGGCCGATGCACAGCTATTCTTGTCTTCTCTATCTGCTCTGTTGTATCTCGGTTTGGGATCATTGTCTTGTTTCAGGAGTCTGGAATAATTTAGTTAACAGGGTTTTGTTGAGTCAAGCCCAGATCACCATTCTTCCACCACCGAACTGAGATGTTTGCTTTTCTCCAGGCATGATTCTCTTCCTCTGTGGTTTGGAGTCATTTCATCCGTTTTGATGTATCTTTGCCAACTGGTGCAGTGGTCTGCTTTTCAGAGAGAAGAAACTAAAATGATTCAGTGTTTTTACATTTTGATAAAAAACAATGTTTCTGTAAATCTGCCCAGAACTCCTCAGTTTTAGCTCCTTCTGGTTCAAATCTGAACATTTTCAGACTTTTAGCTGCAGAATCAAATGTTTGAGCGTCACTGGAGAAACCCTGTTGGTGCATTTTAAGATGTTTATTTTCTTACTTCAAAAACAAATGAAAATAATTATTTGCATTAAAATGTTGCGTTAAAAGTTTCAGTGTTTAAATAAAGAACCTTGAGGCTCTGTGGCCAGAATAATCAATAACTAAACTAATCAAGATCTTCCCTGCATTAATATTGTGATGATTGTTTTTTTCTGATTAAAACCTGATATTCTGACCGCCGCCGTGTTGCTCACATGTCCTGAACTATTCCTGCAGGTATTTTCACTTTTTTGGCCCAGTTTTTATTTACAAGTGAGATTATGCTGGAAATCGCTGCAGATTCCCTTTTCCCTCAGCTCACCACCTGGGACGTCAGTTCTGATTGTTCCAAAGTGACATCCAGCACCAGATTCTGCCATCACACGTCTCCGCTCACAATAACACCCCCAGCCGCAGCCCGGCTCCGCTGCCTTTTCGTCTATTCAGCTGCCTGTCTGCAGCAGTGACTGGTTCCTCCTCATTTGCTCCACTCATATCCAGGAGGTTGACATCGCCAAGCAGCCGGCTCCTCTCTCCCAGCTCTCTGCTGCTGCTGCTCAAGGTTTTTAATTAAAACTCTGAGTGTCTGTTCAACTGTTGGTGTCAAGATTCATTCCTACAGAGTCCTTTCTGTATATGTGGATGTGGGAACAATCGCTGCCCAGTCAAAGTGAATGTTGGCGTCAGAAGGGCGACGCTTTCAGTGTTTTTAAGTTTTAAAATCAGATTTTTAATCTTCATAATGCTGCTAGAAACAGAGAATCTGTTTCATTGGGATAAATAAAGACCTGTGATGGAGGCTGATCTCAGAGTTACAGTTTGGCTTCAGATGTGGAGTCAAGGCTGGTTGGATGCATCATCTGAACCATGTTTTCATCTGGTTTTTAACGTTTTATAGAAATAAATGGTTGAAAAGTCTGGTCCATTTCTTTACAGCTTCGGTTTCCAACAAGCCACACTTTGTTTTCCTGTCCTGTTTTACCTGTTTTTATGGTTTCATATCCATAACTTTATGGTGTTTTGACTGAATATCATGTGAACCAGACAGAGAAGCTGGTCTGTCTTGGTCATAATCGCTTTAAAACCTAAAATCATTTTAGTGAATTCAGTCATGGTATGAAAAAGGCCAAAGACTGAATTATGATGTTTGAGCAGCTTTTAGTTTTACTGCAGTTTGTTTCTATACTGCTGGGATTTCTGCTGCTGTGCTGCGTTTACAGACAGTCGGAGATTTTTGTTCAGGTGAAAATCTGATGGGAGAGTGAAAAGTTGGAGACAAGTGTTGTGTTTTGTGTGTTTTGATTGTTGGACAATATGGCAGCGAGAGCAGAGATCCACAATGTGGAGGATGTCTCTGTTTTTCCATTCGGTTTTAATTTGTCCAGTTTTATGAAGTTTTTCTTAAGTCCCAGCGCCTGGGAAGCAAAACAAAAAGAAAGCCAAAGTTTTTTTAGCACCTTGCCGTCCATGAAGCATTGACATACTGAGAGACGCCGCAGTGGGCTGTGAGCATCAGGAGCGATGGTCATGGTGACGCTGCAGCAGCTGAAAGTTCTTCCTCTCTCTCAAGAAGATGAAATTAAATATTCCACAAATCCACTGAGGGACAAACTCCCACGCTTTGCCTTCTGTAAACACTCTGAAGTTTCCTCAGACATCGACTCGTTTCTCTTTCTGCTGCCGGCGCTGCTGGGAGTCCTGCGGCGCCGCGCCCGCCCCGGCTGCATGCCGCTCCGCATGGCTGCATCCACGCTAACGCCGCATCAGACGTGGCCGGCCCGTCGTGCACAGAGCGGAGGCCATTATGACCCTTTAAAACGCTAAAATCTGATCACCACTAATTAATTTCTGCCTTTCATCTTTGCTGCTTTGAGACGATAATTCAGAAAAGTTTATGTTGACATGCGGCGCCGGATTGTTGAGGTTCTTGTATGTGAAAATCTGTTTACACAAAATGTCCTGGATTTGAATTGTTGATTGCTTTCTCCTGGTGATTTGGGTTGGTGGATGGTAATCTGCTCAGCTTTCAGAGCCGGGCCCATTTGTGACCCTTCATCACCAGCTGAATGTGCTTTATGAGCTCTAATCACTTCAACCATGCTATGATTTTTCCTTCCCAGACGGTTTCATTTAAATACATTTACTGAGCCATGGAGGAAAAAAACATGTTATAAACAAAATAAAGCCACAGCAAAAAATAAATGTAAATAAATCCTGATAGACATTTTATCAGGATTGGTAAAGTTAAGATCCAGGTTGTTGATTAAAAGCTTTTGTTCCAGTTGAAGTTGACGGACACAAAGCGATGCGTCCCCGCTAACGGCTCAGGCTCTGAACGTCTTCGTTTCCCTGGTGACCGAAGCCACGTTTCCTTCCAGCTGACATGCAAGTTTCAAGTCGACTTTTGAAATGATGTCAAAAAGAACAAAAAGAAAAATGTGAATTATGTGTTTCTGTCCATTGGTTTGGAGCGAAAGTGTCATTAAATGTTGAAATGTAGAGCTCTGCAAACTAGCATCAACTGGAAACTCACAGATTTCTCAGAGTTTTGTGTTTGTGGTGCAGCAGAAATTGATGAAGTTGTTTTCCATTTTGCCATCAACCGTTTCTCATGCGGTATCTGAAAATGAGCTCAAACAAATGTTGATGGAAAAACAAGAACATCTCAGTCAGTTATGAAACCCAGACATCGCTCCACTTCATCCCAGGTGGGACGGCTGAGCTCTGAGGTTCACCAGGTGGATGGAAACCGACAAACCAAACCCACCTTGAAATGATCAGACTATTCGGTTCTGCTGGACGGAACTGTAAGTTATTTAAATCCAAATCTTGTGGCCGGTCCCGGAAATCTGAAAGTGGGTCACCGCCGAGTGATTCAGCATAAACATGAGAGCAACAGTTCAGCAGAACCAAACGGGCCAAAGAGACGAGAACATGGACTGACTGGATCTCTGAGGCGTTTTTACCGACCCACTGACTGTGGATCAGAACCGTAAAGAAAAGGCTGCAGTTACTCAGACTCTGTTTTTATTCCTGCTTTTCCAGAGAGAAATAAACATGTTGTGATTTCAGGAGTTTGTTCTGACAGGAAGAGCAACGCAGTCCTCAGGCGAAAGTCTCGAACACTTCCTGTGAATCTATTCAGCGCGCTTCTTAAGTGTGGAGATGGAAAATGTGTGAAGGCATGATACTGTTCCAGGGACTTGAGTGAAATTTGCACCTTTTGTCATGCACACAATCAGGAGCTGCAGGGTGATATTTGCTGGTCTTTGTTTGGTCTTGCTGTGAGGTTTGTTTCCTGGGAGGAGAGCAGCCGCTGCACCTGTCACTCCCTCCTTGTTCTACCTTGTTTTCAGATGAAAACACACACGCCTGCACGCATGTACACAAGCTCAGGAACCGACAGAGTTGTTTTTTCACCACTAATTGCCAATGCTAATTTTATCTCCAGAGAAGTAAAAGTATTAGTACAAAGCTGTTCTTGGAGCTTAGATGTTGTTTCTGTGCCAGACGTCTTTGAGAAAAATAACATCAAAATAAATTGTCAAGGCTCGGCGTCTACAAATCTTGACTGAAAAACCTTTAAAATTCAAACAGAGACGCTCAGTTGATGCAATAACAATATTTTCTAAGTGTTTGCAATAGAAAAGGTTTTTCTCAGTGAGAAACATTTCTGATTCAACATGGACTCTCAACCCGATGTCCTCCACAAGAGTTCAGCAATTACATTATTATCTTAAAAAGTGAAATAATTGGGAATAAAAGTCAAAAAGCATTTATTGTTAATGATCAATCATTAACAATAAATGTTAATGATTATGAAACATGTGGCAGTGAAACAGTCATGTGTTTGTTTCTGCAGATCAGTGGATTTATTCACAAAGAAATCCTCATTTCATCTTCTGATTGTTTTAAAGATGAAATGTAAACAGAATCGATGACTGGTTCAATGACTGGTTCACTGACTGGTTCACTGACTGGTTCACTGACTGGTACACTGACTGGTTCACTGACTGGTACACTGACTGGTTCACTGACTGGTTCACTGACTGGTTCACTGACTGGT